>JAXCGZ010003211.1:7500-10000 GCA_037179515.1 Halocaridina rubra | reverse complement strand
ACAACATAAAGCATATATTAAACACTCTCACTAACCATTCCAATGCAGTCACACCCCCTTCTTTCAACATCTCCGCTCTCACACCATCCATTCCAGGTGCTTTACCTGCTTTCGCTTCATACAATGCCCTTTTCACCTCCTCTATTGTAATCTCTCTCTCATTTTCATCTCCCATTACTGGCCCTTGAACCCCTCCCACCGCCATTATGGCTGCCTCTGTATCTTCTTCAACATTCATCAAGCACTCAAAATATTCTGCCCATCTTTTCCTTGCATCGTTCCCTCTTCTGTCCATTCACATCTTTCACTGTTTCTTCCATCCTCGATCCGCCCTTCCTTACTCTCTTCACTTCTTTCCAAAACTTCTTTTTATTCTCCTCATATGACCTACAAAAATCCTGTCCCCACCTAACATTTGCCAACCTCTTCTCTTCCTCTACCTTCTGCTTGGTTTCCACATTTTTCTCCCTATATCTTTCATACTTCTCCCTACTTTTACACTGCAGCCATTCCTCAAAAGCCCTCTTTTTCTCTTCCACCTTCATTTTCACCCCTTCATTCCACCACTCGCTGCCCCTCCTCATGCCACCTCCAACAAACCTCATTCCACACACATAATTTGCATGTCCCACAAAACATTCTTTCATCAACCCCCATTCCTCCCCTAACCCTCCAATTTCTCTTTATTTCACCCTGTCATATGCCACTCTCAACCTGTCCTGATATTCCTGTCTCTTCTCTGGCTTTTTCAACTCTTCCACCTTCACTGTTTCCCTTCTACATCCCCCCACACTATTTCCCCACTCTTTTGCTTCAACCAAAAAATTATCAGACATCCCAGCAGCCACACCCCTGAATGCATGTACCTCTTTCACTCTACCAACCATGCTCTTTGCTACCAACACATAATCCATCAATGCTCTTTCTTTCACTCTTCCATTTGCCACTCTCATCCATGTATACTTATTTATTAACTTCTTCTTAAATAAACTATTACCTATCATCAACTCTTGCTCCACACACATATCTAACAGTATCTCGCCACTCTCATTCCCACCTGGTACCCCATACTTTCCTACAACACCTTCTATCTCTCTATCACCCACTCTGGCATTTAAGTCATCCAACACAACTACATAGTTCCTTCTACTTAGACCATCCACACATCTAGTTAACTCATTCCAGAATTCATCCCGCTCTTCCTCACTTCTCTCACATCCTGGCCCATACGCACTAACAAAAGCCCAACATTCCCTTCCTATCCTATCCCTCACCCACATCAGCCTAGATGACACTTCTTTCCATTCCACTACCTGATTTACCATCCATTCACTCAGCAATAATGCCACACCATCTCTCGCTCTCCCCCTTTCAACCCCAGACACCCTACCCGTCACATCACCAAATGTCACTTCTCCTTTTCCTTCCATCTTCGTCTCACACAATGCCAATACATCCATCCTCCTCCTACCAAACATATATCCAATCTCATATCTTTTGCTCTCTATCGAACTACAACCACGCACATTTAGACACCCCAAAACTAGAGTTTAGGGAGAAGTTATTCTCCCCTCTACTCCTCTTCTTCTTTGACGTCTCACAGGAGGTTGATACATGGGGGAGGATCCTAGTCCCCCCGCCCCGTCCACTTTTAGTTGCCTTTTACTACACGCAGGGAATACAGTGAGGCTATTCTTTGATGTTGTGCCAGCCCCACATAATTATAATAATAATAATAATAATAATACAAATAATAATAATAATAATAATAATAATAATAATAATAATAATAATAATAATAATAATAATAATAATAATAATAATAATAATAATAATAATATAATAATAATAATAATAATAATAATTACAGAGGAAGCATAGTAGTTGTAGCTATGAGGACCAAAGCACTTAATGCTCCAGTATACTGGACATTGGAATTACATTAGGAGAAATCAGGTAATGAAGCCTCGACTGTGTGCTTAATGTCGTTTTGATGCCGAATGACTTTCATTAGCAGCATGAGATATTTATAATGATACGCGTCATTAGAGGTCATTATCTCTTCATGAACTATTAAAAGTAAAGTTAGCAAGACAGGTTTAAATATTATTCACTATTAGCGAAGTTTTAAATCCACTCTATCTGCTGAATGCCTGAAGTATTGCATGATTCAATAAGGAAACTCACCTCAGTATGTTACAAAATTCCCAGATACAAATTCTTATCATGGAACATAGCATAAATCTATAGAGGCTAAGCCTGTATTATAATAATTATCATTTCCCCCTAAGGAAGAAGGGTAAGAATACTTCTTCAGTGTTCCCGTACATGCCGTAAATGTCGATTTAAACGGGCGAAGCAAGAGGACAGGGAATTCCCTTCTCTGCATATTTTTCCCGTATAGTCAAGGTATGTTGCTTCTGACTCAGCCACCCCATTTATATGTGTAAATGTAGATATGGAAAATAGACGGATTATTATTATTATTATCATCCTTTTT
>JAXCGZ010003210.1:15000-19976 GCA_037179515.1 Halocaridina rubra | reverse complement strand
ATCAGTCGGTAGCGCCTCCGACTCTGAGGCGTCAGGTCGAGGGTTCGCGCCCCGTCACGGTCTGAGGTTAGCAAAGGCATGCACTCAGCGTAAGGATTACATTTGCCAAAACAAGTCCTTCGCAAGAAGGCAACCGTCCTAGCCCTTGGTTGATAAGGGAGTCCGTGACGTAAAACCGGAACCGGAACCAGTGTGATGCTAGCAAATGTGGACTTGGTGCAGTTCTAATGCAAGGTGGTAGATCGTTGTCTTATGCAAGCAGAGCTCTAACTGACACGGAAGCAAGGCATGCTCTGATAGAGAAAGAAATGCTGGCTATTGTGTTTGCTTTAAAGAAATTCCATCAGTACACTTTTGGACAACTTACTTTGGTTAAAACTGATCACAAACCACTTCAGAGTATAATCTTGAAACCATTAGATAGAGCACCAAAGAGGTACAAGGCATGTTATTGACTGCACAACAATACGATATTGAACTTAAGCATACTGCTGGTAAGAACATGCATATAGCAGATTTGCTGTCTCGATCATTTCTTAGTGAAACTGAAAATGGTAATGATTTTGAATATGTTAACGTTGTATCTTATTTGCCTATTAGGGAAGACAGGTTAAAGAAAATTCGTGATTCTTTGGCCAGTGATGAAATTTTGCTTGAAGTGACAAATATGATAACAAATGGGTGGGCAGAGTATAAATGTGATGTACCTATAACTGTTTTGCCTTATTATCATATCAGAGATGAACTATCTATACAGAATGAACTTGTATTTAAAGATGATAGAGTTATGATTCCTGCCAATTTGAGGAAAGAAATTAAACAGGCTATTCACTCTTGTCACATTGGCGTATAAAGTTGTCTATGAAGGGCTCATGAGTGTGTATACTGGCCTGGTATGAATGGTGATATTAAAGAACATATTTCTCAATGTGAAATCTGTTGCAAATTTCAAAAATCTCAGCAGAAAGAAACTCTTATGTTACATGAAGTGTCTGATAGGCCATGGGAGAAAGTTGGCACAGATATTTTTGAATTGAGTAACCAGTTTTATCTTGTAACAGTAGACTATTTCAGTAATTTCTGGGAAATTGATAGGTTAGAAGATATAAAAGCATCTACTGTTATACGTAAGCTAAAGGCACATTTTGCAAGGTATGGTACTCCTTCCATCTTAGTTAGTGACTGTGGAACTCAATTTACAAGTGATTTATTTCAGAATTTTATAGGAGTGTGGGATATAGAACATTGTATGTCAAGCCCTAAACATCCTCAGTCTAATGGACAGGCAGAATCCTCTGTAAAAACTGCAAAGTCTATACTCAGAAAAGCCATAGAAAGCAATAATGACCCTTATTTGGCAATATTAGACTACCGTAATTGTCTGTCTCACAGTGATGAATACAGTCCGGCTCAAAAAAGCCTAGGGAGACGCACACGTACTCTTCTCCCAGTTTCTTCAAAGTTGCTGAAACCATCTGAGATCAATGTAGATAAAATTAAGATTAACAGACATTATAGAAATAGCAGGTCCGCTAAGTATTACAATGTGCATGCCAAAGATCTTGATCCTTTACAGGAAGATGATGTTGTGAGAATAAAACCCTCTGTAATGGGAAAGAAAGCTTGGGAAAAAGGTATTGTGAAGGAACGTTTAGACGAGAGATCTTATGAAATTTCAACTGATGCTGGTTTATTGAGAAGAAATAGAGTAGACCTTAATAAGTCAAATGAAAGAAATGTTTCGTATCACAGTAGTGAAGATTCTCGTAATGTAGTGCAAAGTCAGCAACAGGTTGAAATTCCACAGGATAAACATGTAAACCCAACAAGTGAGAATCTCAGAGTTCAAGAGTCTTTCACTCCTCAAAGGAGAAGCACAAGGAGTACAAGGAATATTTTACCCTCTAAATATAATGGTTTTGTTGTTTACAAAGAGTGATTTATTTTTCGTTTTCAAGATGATAACTTATTTTTTTCTTCATAAAAAGAGGGATGTTACAATATTTGATGTAATTGTTGTAAAGAACGATGCTATATTTTGTTAATGAACGCATCCATGTTTTGTTTACATAGAAAGTAATAAAGATGCCCACTAGGTAGCCAGACAAGAAATGTTCAAGATTCCCTTTCAGTCTCCTCTATTATTGTGCCTCATTCATCTGTAAATATCTCCAAGTTTAAGGAGCATCAAGCAAACACGAAGGGTGGATGAGGAATGATAGAAAAAGAGAAGAACTCAGAGTAAACGAGATGATATCAACACATTAAAAGAATAGAACATGAAGGAAAACGAAAATATTATCATGAGTTGAGGCTGCAAGGGAGACGACCTGTTGGAAAGCCAAAGGAGAGATGCATGGAATGAGAGATGGCCCAGCAAGGACAGGTTTGGAGCTGGAAAAGGTAGGAAAGCAGCAGGGTCTACGAAGACGTCTCAAGAAGGAAACAGATAATGGGGAGTGATGTCTAGCTGACAGTGGACCATTCAACTACCTGGTGTTTGATGAGAAGATGAGTAGGTTAGTAAAGGTACTGACAGATCCTTTCGAGAATCGGTATAGGAGGTGGAGGGCACATGGGGGATGGGTCAGCAGCTTGCTTGGGTTTTAGGGAAAGCATGCCTGTGGTACTGAAGATGCAATAAGGAAAATTAATCTGCATGATGATGCATAAATAACACTCCCTCCTTTCTCCCTAGTGCAGTATATCACCTCTCCTGTTATTTACGTGTTGAGAGTTTGGAAGTTAAACTTAATCCTTGCAGTTAGTATAATGCGCATATAATCTACATTAAATGGAAACAACAATAAAATCTGTGTGTGTGCTTTGTATTGACACAATATTTATGCTGCCTCTGCAAGCAAGAGTGTAGAGAGAGTACTGAATCGTAACACAGCCATTTAGGAGCTGTTTTATCATCTGAATTGCTGGACAAAAGTTTCTGAAAATTATCTAAAAGATTTTGCCAAATTTAACACAGCATTACATGAAAGAAAATTGTTCTTAAGATCACTATGTCTATCAAACTCCGAAATGCAGTAAATAAGCTTTCGGCCTAGGAGGTGTACCTCTCGATCCTGAAACCAAAAGGCACCAACAAAGATTCCTACGATAGCGAGTACACTGTTCTAGCCCCATAGTGGTTTATTTACAAACCTCTCTTTTTTGATAAGACATTGACCACTGTTCTAGCCCCATAGTATTCTATTTACAAACCTCTCCTTTTTGATAAGACACTGAACATTGATCTAGCCCTATGGTGTTCTATGTACAAACCACTCAATTTTGATAAGACTTTGAACGTATATTTCGCTCCAAAAACTAAGAGTGATTATTAAATTTCTTGCACCAAAAATCCAGATTAAGATACTAAGAAAACAGCAATAATCTCAAAATAAATACTCGCATGTCATAGCTATGTATTCATACACAGAATTCATAGCAATAATTCATTTGTAAATATAAGCAATTTGCAACCAATGCATAGGGAATGCAAACTACAAGCTCATTTGCAATCATTTAATTTCAAATAACAGAAAATTTAGTGATGCTTTGCTTGAATAAAGGCAATACATAAACTCAAAAACATGGTTTTAATCCTTAGAAGTTCTGTCTCATAATATCATTGGGAATATATTTTTATAAGTATTAGAGTCTTTCCTGTCTTTAAAGCATAACCATCATGCCACTTATTGTAATATTTGTAAGAATAAAAATAGACTTTCTCTTTTATAAATTGTATATGAGGATAAATATAATGAAGATTACTATGACAATCATCAGATTTTAAGTTTTCATTCATTACAAATATTACGATTATATTCATATATATTACAATTATCGTAATCATCTGAAAAGTAGTATGCCTCCCTTTCATTCCATATTATTATTATTATTATTATTATTATTATTATTATTATTATTATTATTATTATTATTATTATTATTATTATTATTATTATTATTATTATTATTATTATTATTATTATTATTATTATTATTATTATTATTATTATTATTATTATCATGTATTATTATTATTATTATGTATGTAGTATTTGCAGTAGTAGTAGTAGTAGTAGTAGAAGTAGTATCTTGAATAGTACAAATTCTCAGTCTGGACGTGCAAGCACATGCATTAATATTACTTAATACATGTTCTTCAAAAGTTATGCATAAGCATTACTAAAGCATTTTCTTAAATATAAGAGCAAATTGCTTGCAAGAGAAAGGAGCAACTAAAATCATCGTATAAAAGCGGTGGATATCTTATGAACAAGCCCGCACAATCATGATTACTGTCATACTGTACCTGATTATTTACTAGGGAAGAGTTGTCTGCCCATTGCCATTGCGAAGAATCGGAAACAACCAGATCTAAATAATACAAACCTGTAAAAATAATATATTAACCGTTATTTCTCTACTTGCATCACATCTTATACTACATATGCTGTAGAAGTGCATTATTGACAAAAGTGGTTACCTATTTATTATTATTATTATTATTATTATTCTTATTATTATTATATATATATATATATATATATATATATATATATATATATATATATATATATATATATATATATATATATATATATATATATATATATATATATATATATATATATATATATATATATATATATATATATATATATATATATATATATATATATATATATATATATATATATATATATATATATATATATATATATATATATATATATATATATATATATATATATATATATATATATATATATATATATATATATATATATATATATATATATATATATATATATATATATATATATATATATATATATATATATATATATATATATATATATATATATATATATATATATATATATATATATATATATATATATATATATATATATATATATATATATATATATATATATATATATATATATATATATATATATATATATATATAT
>JAXCGZ010003209.1:15000-20002 GCA_037179515.1 Halocaridina rubra | reverse complement strand
TACAAAAGCTTGTTAGCTTACTTAAATATATCAAGTGTTAGCTGCGAGGTTTAAATATATATAATATATATATATATATATATATATATATATATATTATATATATATATATATATATATATATATATACGGTATATATAAATATTCCTTTTTTTATTAAGGCCTCCAAAAATATATAGATTCCAGTATCATTCTCGTACAAGTTGTTGATGGCAATATATTTGACTTAGTTGAATTCCTTCTCCAGCTTAGTGTGATCTATATTTTAACAATAAAAAGGTTTATTGAGAGCATTCAGAGTTATCTAATCAGTGTGTAATCCCGGACTAGGATTAGATATTGATAACGCAATTCTTAAAGATTGTGCAAGTAGTCAAGGGTACTTGTTGTATTACTTTTATATTTTGTGTATGACGTATATGATAACATGAGAAAAAAAATTTATAATGATATCCGGGAAAGGCAAGTTTCGTGAGGACCAAAAGAAACAAATTTCGATATATCCTAGAGAGTCAAATCTCACCATGTCCTAAAGTAATAAATCTCATCATGTCCTAAAGTAATAAATCCCATCATGTCCTAAAGTAATAAATCTCATCATGTCCTAAAGTAAATAAATCTCATCATGTTCGAAAGAACTAAATCTCATCATGTTCGAAAGAACTAAATCTCATCATGTCCGAAAGTAATAAATCTCATCATGTCCTAAAGTAATAAATCTCATCATGTCCGAAAGTAATAAATCTCATCATGTCCGAAAGTAATAAATCTCATCATGTCCTAAAGTAATAAATCTTATCATGTCTGAAAGTAATAAATCTCATCATGTCCTAAATCAATAAATCTCATCATGTCCTAAAGTAAATATCTCGTGTTAAAAGAAAACGATTGATTTATCGATGTCCTAAAGTAACAAATCTCTTTTTATTTACAAATGATAAATCTTTCCATATCCTTAATGAACAAATCTTATTGTAGTCACCGTGGCTCAAGCGGTAGCGTCCGCGACTTTGAGGCGCCCCGTCACGGTCTGAGGTTAGCAAGGGCATGCACTCAGATTAACGATTACATCTGCCAAAACAAGTCCTTCGCAAGAAGGCAACCGTCCTAGCCCTTGGTGGAAAAGGGAGTCCGTGACGTAAAACCGGATATAATGAACAAATCTTATTAGGTCAGAAAGTAACAGATCACTTGCTTTCCAAAATGATAAATTTCACCTTACCCAAAACAGACGAATTTCGTGATATCTTGACGATTCAACTCTCGCGATATCCTTAAGAAACGAACTTCGCGATATCCTGAAGAAATGAGCCTCATTTTATCATAAAGAGACGAAAATCGCGAAAACAACGACGACAAAATTCCACAATATCCCAAGAAGATTAATCTTGCGATATCCTTGGAAGACTCATCTCAAAATATCCATACCTAGATGGTATGGTCATGTCGTTAGGAGGGATGAACAGTATGTTGGGAGGAGGGTGATGGAAATGGATATACAGGGTAGGAGAAGGAGAGGGAGACCAAAGCGTAGATGGATGGATTGCATCAGTGACGACCTGAGGTCTAAAGGTTTGTTGGTTGTTGAGGTATGGGACAGAAACAAATGGAGAAAACTGGCCAGAAACATCGACCCCACATAAACGTGGGAAAAGATGTAGACGAAGAAGAAAAAGACGAAGAAGACACTTGACTTGACTTAGGATGGGATGGGATAGGAGGGAGAAAAAGGAGAGGGGATTAAGGATATAGGATATAAGGGAATTGGAGGGAAAAGCACGAAAATTAAATGAAGAGAGAAAAAGAGAGGGGCAGACCCTCCTGCTAAGTTTAACGACACACTCAGACAACGTGACGCGTTGGCTTCAGTATTTTGTTAGATTATGGAAGTCTTTTAAACAAGAATATTAACTTCCAATTTTAATTTCGCTCTTTATACAAAATAGTTTACCTTCCTTAGGCTTTCTTCCAATCTTTCTAGTGCTAGCATTGTTCCAGATAAATACTAGAATGTTTAGAAATGTGATACAACTTCAGGTGTTATATTTAGAATATATATACACATATGTGTGGATGCGCGGTCGTGAGTGTGTGTGTGTGTGTGTGTGTGTGTGTAATTTATTGTTTTGCTTATGGTATATTAGGCAGTATAAAACGGATTCCCTTTAAATACTGATATATAGCTATTCCTAATACATTTATATATTTATAGAGTATTTCCTTGATTACTATAATCTAGAAATTCTAGATAGTATAAGGCATAGCCTTCAAATACTTATATGTAGCTATTAATGATAAATTTATAACTTTTAAATGGATAACCTCTTTAGTTATGTGCTATGCAATATAAAACAGCCTTCTATGAATTATTTACAGCCATAAATGATAATAGTGATTATTATTATCTTTAGGGTTAAAGTAGTCACCGTGGCTCAAGAGGTAGCGTCCGCGACTCTGAGGCGTCAGGTCGAGGGTTCGCGCCTCGTCACGGTCTGAGATTAGCAAGAGCATGCACTCAGGGTAACGATTACATCTGCCAAAACAAGTCCTTCGCAAAAAAGCAACCGTCCTAGCCCTTGGTAGAAAAGGGAGTCCGTGACGTAAAACCGGAATAAACAAGAACATTATCTTATTAACCCTCCTGGGGTTAGTAAGAAGATGGATTGCCAAGATGGGATTTTGACATTATCACTCTAGCAAAAAATGACGGAAAATTACAACTATAGTGTCTCGTTCTCACTGCGTTTGGCCGACATTATTCTACAATGAATAAAGGGGGGTTTACACGGTCAAATGGTTCGTCGAACGCGGTTCGACATACAAGTGTTTGAAGTGATGCTCGAACGTGTGAACGGGAGTATTTGGTTGTCGAACACGTTCCGTGTTCGACAACCAAATACCCCGTTCACACGTTCGAACATCACTTCAAACACTTGTCTGTCGAACCGCGTTCGACGAACCGTTTGACCGTGTAAACCCCCTTAAGAACCACAGAACATAAACCATTTATGCGAAATTCTTGTCAGCCATAAACTCCATCCATATAAATGATGTATTTACTGATGCTACAGAGTAGAAATGTTCCACTATCCTCTCCTTCTGATCCCAAAGAAACTCGTTTATAGAGTAGCTATGTGGACGTGCTTGAGGATTTGAAGTCGGGACGGCCCAGATGAGACCAAAATGCTATATTCATTTTTTTTCCATGCCAGTTAGTCTATTAAATGTTCACACTATTTATTGAATATCTAAACGACTCTTAAGGGGGGTACAGACGATCATTATTACTGTCAGTAAAAATACTGACACTATTCTATTGGTGTGAACTACTACGTTCATATGATGGACACACCGACAGTAATAATGACAGTACAGGAAATACTGTCAGTAATATTGATCGTCTGTTTAGCCCTTTACTGTTTTTCAGAAGAATATATTAGAATATAAGCGTCCTAACCTATAAATTTTTCTAGAAGAAAAGTTTATTGGTGGTTGGAATATGCTTGTAAGAATATGTTTAAACATCAAAAAGATATCATTGGCTGACATCTCTCTGCTAAATGCTCTTCAGTAGCTAATATCGTGTGTGTGTGTGTGCAATTAATTACCTAATTGTAAATACCTAATTGTGCTTACGGGAAAGCGCCCCAAGCTCGTAACTTCCCGTCTCATGGTCGATTCCATTTTGTACTTAGTGTGATTACCTAATTGTAATCACACTAAGTACAAAATGGAATCGACCATGAGACGGGAAGTTACGTGTGTGTCTGTGTGTGTGTGTGTTTATTTATTCTTAAATCAAGGATAATATTGTACTCATTAACATATACATTTCTTTTCTTTTTAACTTTCACTCGTGAGATTCGCAGTCTTTAATTTACGGAGAACTTTAACAGATTTATTGTTATAGCTTTCATCTTCGTCATTATCATCATCATCTTCTACCAGGAACTGCATCATCAATATCATCGTCATCTACCAGGAATTGCGTCATTTTTATTTTCATGACTTCCAAATGCAGTTTTGTGAAAAAAAAATGCATTCACGTCATCAGGAGTTACTTGTACTCAGATAAGTACTAAAGCTCTCAGCTGTTAAAACAGTAAAAATTATTTCTACATTCAACAAATAAAATTCTGTAGTTCTGATGTCTCTTAGTCAAAAGATTCTTTTTCAACCTGTCCATTCTTCATGAAAATACTTATTTGACTGTCCTAAACTTTGGTAGATTTTCAGTATTTCGCAAAATATTATTTTTCCTGTGAGAGAGAGAAAATGTTTTACGAAAGTCTCGTAGCTAACTAAAAAAAATATATATAAATAAATAAATAAATAAATAAATAAAATTGAAAATCTTATGACATGAGAAACATGTAACGTCCGAAATACAGGTGAATTAAAACACAGCCAGACAGACCTGAGAAGCAATTGACATACATAATCATAATAGATTTGTCTCCGGAGAGGGTTCATGAAAAATCCATAAACTTTAATATTTTAATTAAAACACAACACTCTTATTTTTACTCATTGCTATACAACATTTTTTGTTATTAATCACTAATTACTAATTGATTTTTTGATCTTAAGAAAAAAAATTATTATCAGAAGATTGAGCCTCTTTTGTGTTACAATTAGTCCCTATTCGAATGAGGGTGGACGAAGACATGTAAGAACTGAGGAATTAATGCTGAAATGAAACATCTTACACCCCCCCCCCCCCCGAAGGGATTGAACCCGAGTTAATCACTTCCCGACTAACTTGCTCAACCACTGATCTACCGTGGCCCCCGTGCACTGTGGAGTATATTTTGTGCTATATGTGCACCGTTTTATGTGTCAATTAGTCTCAATTCGACTGGGGATGAATACTGTCATGTCGGAGCTGGGGTAATATGGCTGAAATGCCCTTCTCAATTCCTGCGGTGGGATTACCGCATGGTTTTTCGCCATAAAGAGCTACAGCAAGGCTAAATTAATTAATTATTATTATTATTATTAT
>JAXCGZ010003209.1:0-2500 GCA_037179515.1 Halocaridina rubra | reverse complement strand
CCCTCAATAGCAAACCAGAATGAATACCTTTCTACCCACTTGGGAAATGCAGACGCAAAGCACTACAAGCAACAATGCACAATTTCTGTCGAAGACGGCATGCTAGTGTGGAGTGTTCATAGATATATATATAGATATATATATATATATATATTTAGTATATATATATATAGATATATGTATATATATGTATGGTGTGATATTATAGATATATATATTATATATATATATATATATATACACACATACATATATATACATAGATATAGATATTATATTTATAGATTTATATAGTATTATATATAGTATATTATATTTATATATGATATATATTTATATATATATATATATATATATATTATATTATATGTATGATATGATGTAGGTAGTATTTATATAGATAGATTATATATATTTATATATATTATAGTTATTATATAGTTATATTTGATATTATATATTATATATATAGATTATATATATTTATATAGTTATTAGAGTTATATTATATTATTTATAGATATTATAGTAGATTTTATGATTAGTATAGTGATTATATGTATTAGTATATTGATATATAGTTATTATTTAGAGTATATATTATAGTTATATATTAGTTATTTAGATTGATATGATATTTAGTATAGTGAGTATAGTTTATTGATAGTATAGTAGATATTTATAGTAGATAGTATATATTAGATATATAGTTATTATGATATAATATATTATTATATAGTGATTATTAGAGTAGTTATAGTTTATATGTTATTATTTAGATTAGTTTGATATATTGAGTATTAGATTATTTATATTTATAGTTTATATATGATTAGATTTATAGTAGTGATTTATAGAGATTGTATTTATTTATAGTATTGTTTAGTTATAGTTGAGTATTAGTTATATTTATAGTGATAGTGTTAGTTATTGATATATAGATGATAGTGATAGTTAGTTTTGTGATATAGATTTATATAGTATAGTTTTATATTTATGATAGTATATAGATATATAGTATTTATATTATTATAGATTATTATTCTTGCTGCTGTAGTAGACAGGCAGCGGCGGCCGATTACTCCCGCAAAACCCTAGAGGTTTCCCACACGAGGGCGCGGCGGGCGCACTCTTGGCCATCCCATCATCATCCTTAGCCCAGCAGGGACTTTGCCATTGAGCGGTTGGTGGGAGACGATATTAAGGAGCACATGGGGCCTTTTATAGTTGTGCCCTGTGGGGGCGGGTATAATATCAAAGAATAGCCTCACCGTATTCCCTGCGTGTCGTACAAGGCGACTAAAAGTGGACGGGGCGGGGGGGACTGGGGAATCCCCCCCTTGTATCAACCTCCTGCGAGGCGTCAACGAAGAGGGGGGAGTAGAGGGGAGAATAACTTCTCCCCAAACTTTCCTTTCTTGACGTCGGCTACCCCCCAATTTAAGGGGGGAAACAGCCACGGTATATATATATATAGATATTATAGATATATATATATATATATAGATATATATATATATATATATAGTATATATTTAGATTATATATATATATAGTTATATATATATATTACATACATACATATACCTTGGCTGTTTCCCCCTTTTAATTGGGGGGTAGCCGACATAAAAATAGGAAAACAGTTTGGGGAGAAGGTTATTCTCCCCTCTACTCCCCTTCTTCTTTGACGTCTCACAGGAGGTTGGTACAAGGGGGGGATTCCTAGTCCCCCCGCCCCGTCCACTTTTAGTCGCCTTTTACGACACGCAGGGAATACGGTGAGGCTATTCTTTGATATTGTGCCCGCCCCACAGGGCACAGGATATATTATATATATATATATATTTATAGATATATATATATATATTATATATATATATATAGATATATATATATAGATATATATATATATTATATACACATATACATATATATACACATACATATACATATATACATACTCACATATATAGTATATATATATTATATATATATATTATATATATATAGATATATATATATATATAGATATATATATATATATATATATATATATAAAGTTATATTCACTGCACCATACGTAAGGTTGTATTATTTGTTTGTGAGACATATTATTGTTATATCTCAACTGCATCTTTACAAGGTAAGACCCAACCTCTGGTGGGGTGGCCCATTCAAGAATCCACTGGGGGAACAAATCAATCTCAACTTAGTGCCGGGTTTCAAGCCCAGATCACGGTAAGCGTCGGTGCCAGGAAGAGCATGCGGCCGTAAAATTAAGCGATACCAACACAAGCTCCTACAGGGTAGTGCAAACAGCGACCCAATAAAACATAGGGAAAATGCGGCTGGATGGAAGGTAGCAGCTCACATAGGAGGTCCATAGATAATTAAATATATAAAACAGTCTAGTTTATTAGTTTATTAACAATTTTATATAATCTATCATTATATAAGGCGTCTATTCAATATGTAAGCTAATTGTCTTAATGTTGGAAGC
>JAXCGZ010003208.1:0-20030 GCA_037179515.1 Halocaridina rubra | reverse complement strand
CCTTTCACGGTAAAGAAAGAAATTCGTATAGCGTTTTGCGGATGGGTATTGTTTAACATCACAACGTCATTTTTATAGTTGTGGTAATTGCTGGTTCATTTGATAGTTTCAGGCAATGTAATTATAGTAGAGAGAAATTTAAGAGGATGTAGATCATTTTTTGATTGGTTGATGTATAGATATCTGTGAGGTAGTCTATTTATTTTTCAGTGCTAGCTACAGATGAACTAATTTAGATATTCATATTTGCACATTTTTACTAAAACTACAAAAGTTTACATATTTACTTCATAATTATTCAAAGTACTTACTGAGAAGCATTATAATTTGCTCATTTCTCCACTAGTAAATATTTAACATAGAAACATCTATCCAACGAAATCCGGAATTACTATTGAAACCTTAGAAGCAAATTGCCTCAAAAGTTTGGTATATCGACGTACGTAAGAATAACAGGAAGATATAGACTCGATTTCTTAAACAGTGTAAACCTAGGATACCATAGTGTTAGTTAGCTAGACACACACAAATGGATTTCATAAGCGCATCTGACGAGGTTCTGTGTATGGCTAGGATCCCATGTGGGATCCTAGCCATACATAGAACCACTTCAGATACGTTTATGAAGTCCATTTGTGTGTGTCTAGCTAACTAACAATGTGGTATCCTAGGTTTACACTGTTTTAAGAAATCGGTCCATTGTGAGTGCTCTTTAAAATAGTTTTCTGTGTACCAGAAATCAAAGTGGCGACTATAGAAGATACTTATTCAGGTATTCTAGACTTACGTATCAAGGCTTTCTTATGAGTGCGCTCTTATTAGACGTCACGGACTCCCTTTTCAACCAATGGCTAGGACGGTTGTCTTATTGCGAAGGACTTCGTTTTGGCAGATGTAATCGTTTCCCTGGGTGCATGCCCTTGCTAACCTCAGACCGTGACGGAGCGCGAACCCGGCCTGACGCCTCAGAGTCGCGGACACTACCGTTTGTGCCACGGTGAACAGTTTCAATCTCTGAACAGTTTACGCTTGTTTGTTATCGTATTCCAAATGACAGATGACAGCTTTGTCAGGCATAGTTAGTCAATCAAGACCGTTGGTCTTCAGGGGAAAATTCAGATAATTTCTCTTGATGAAAATTAACATTTGCGCAGTTGGATTTGAAGGTGTAAACTGCAAGGTCAGGTCTTTTGATTAAAGGCAACAGTAAAGGCTATAGAAAATCATTTATGCTATCGGAATTGTTCATATGAGCGGTATACTTTGGCTACGTCAACATCCAGTACAGGCAGTGTTTGTGAGTTTCACGCTAAAACATTATTTATTTCATTCAGTAGCTAGTTTAGGGGACTTTCACGTCATTTTCATATATGCATAGATTCTACCCCTTTAAACTTAAAACTCTGAAGGTTGTCGTTCTTTTTGACATGACATTATGAATAGCCTAAGCTTAAGTATATAATTGATATATAATTATATGCTCTTTTGTTTACTTTCGTAATTTGTAATCAGATCTGGAGAGATTTATCGTAGTCTCCGTGGCTAAATGATAGCGTCCGCGACTGTGTCGGCAGGTCGAGGGTTCGCGTCCCGTCACGGACTGAGGTTAGTAAGGGCATGCACTCAGGGTAACGATTACATTTGCCAAAGTAACTGGAGCAGTACGAAACCACTAGTTCGTTTGTTCCACCTTCTCTAAACCTCTTCTGATTAACAATATACTCGTATAAGTTATGTATACACTCTTAAGCTGGATTGACACTATATGTTATTGGGGTACCGTACAGTAATTATACCCAGAGCTTCCCAGGAAAAGTACCTTTAGCATAATTTTAATTTTTATATAAAGACTATGATTTATACCAGGAAGTACTCCTCTCTCTCTCTCTCTCTCTCTCTCTCTCTCTCTCTCTCTCTCTCTCTCTCTCTCTCTCTCTCTCTCTCTCTCTCTCTCTCTCTCTCTCTCCTCTCTCTCTCTCTCTCTCTCTCTCTCTCTCTCTCAATGTATGTTGGAAATAAAGTCTTATTATTATTATTATTATTATTACTCTCTCTCTCTCGTGGTATGCAGTGAAATCTTATGTGATATATGATCAACCATTGCAACTTTTTCTTGTTTTGTAGATATTAAAATTTTTATGTATATATTAATTTTATATATATATATATTTCAGAAGTGCAAGACAGGCAAATGCCTAAATCAGAATGGAGGCCCATCCGATAGTCTCCAGTCGACTGCGCCATAGAAATGCTTCAATAAGTCTGTGTATTCCATTCAGTTTTAAGCTTAAAATTATTACAGTAACGTATTAATAGTCGTCATTTATTGTGTTATGTTATAAGGATTCCTTTTTTTTTTTTTAATACGAAAGTAATAGATTTAGTGACTCGACTTACAAATATCTCTCTCTCTCTTTTTTTTAGACGAGACGCAGTATCTTTTTTAGACGCAGTATTATTATCATTGTTATTATTATTTATTATTATTTAGTATTGTTTATTATTTATATTTTTTAGTGGACATGTTTTTTCTAGTGGACATTTTTTTCTAGGGAACATTATTTTTAATAGGGGACATTATTTTTTTCAAGGACATTATTTTTTTCAAGGGGACATTATTTTTATCTAGGACATTATTTTCTTCTTTTTTAAATAGATGAGGGTTCTTAGTGGAATGTTTTTCTTGTCTCGAGTGGATATTTTTTATCTGTAGGAAATTTTTTTTATCTATAGTAATTTTTTTTTATCTGGAGTGGACCAGTGTTTTCTATTTTTATCTTATTAGTTGACAAATTATTTTTTCTTTATTGGACAAACTTAACTTTCTTGGGCGATTATTATTATTACGAATTTTTTTCCCCTCGACGAAAATGTCTTTCTAGTGGATATTGATTGCGATTTTATTTTTGTTAATGGACTTTGGTTATCTGTGTGCATGCTATGTTTAAAGTAATTATTTTGATAAGTAAATTATAGAAAAAATATAAATTAGCTTTAATGTAGATGAAATATTTCAAAAGAATTTTTATCTCTGCTAATAAGTATGTTTTGTGGTTATGTAACTGGAAATCTTACTAAGTCCAAAAATTCTTCTCTTAATAATTGCTGGCAACTTTTACAAAGTCCAAAATATAAAAATTTAAATAATGGCAAATTTTACAAATTTCAAAGTAATAATTGTTAGCAAATTTCAGTCCAAATTTTTTTTTAATAATTGCAGGCAAATTTTACCAAGTCCAAAAATTCTATTTAATATTGGGAACTTTTACTAAGTCCAAAATTCTTCTGTTAATTTGCTGGCATATATTACAAAGTTCATAAGTTCTTGTTAATAATAATAGCTGGCAAAATTTACAGTCTAAAAATTCTTCTGTTAACAATTTGCTGGCAAATTTTACTAAGTCCAAAAACTTTGTTAATATATTGCTGGTAATGAGTTCTCAAACTGGTACCAGAGTAAATAATGAAACTAGTAATGCGGTCGAGTCCAGCCATTTTCTTTTAGGGCCATAAGTATTGCAGTGAATATATGAAAGTTGTAACTTCTATTCATATTTGGTAACTTTCAGATACAATTGAGCTTTACTGTAGTTGCAAAATTATAAGTGCTCTAATAATATTCATTGGATTCTTTTGTTTTTAATAAGTTTTTATATAATTTGATAGCAAGTTAATTCTGTAGAATGTACATTAAGAAAAATGCTGTGGTTAAATATAACTAATATCAAAAACAAATGTAAAATTATATATTTATGTAAATATAATAGAAATATATTGTTAAAATTTTATATGTATAATATTAAAAATAAAACCATTGAAATTGAGATACTTTTATTAATTTTCCTCAACATTTAAAAGTATAGTTGCCATGAGTAATCTACATATACAATATTATACGAATTTTTAAAGATGGGCCCTTCGCTCGGGCAGGACTTCTTGCCAAAATCTAGGCCTCTCCAATAGAGGGGCCAGGCCTGGCCTCTCCAACAGAGGCTAGGCCAGGCCAGGCCTGGCCTCTCCAATAGAGAGGCTAGGCCAGGCCTGGTCTCTCTAATAGAGAGGCTAGGCCAGGCCTCTCCAATAGAGGCTAGGCCAGGCCAGGCCTCTCCAATAGAGAAGCTGTTCCGAACACACCATACAAAATAAATACACAGCCATTATTATTTAAGTTAAATGTCATGACAAATTTGTCATAGAAATACATTCATCTTCATAATTTTACCCATCAATTTGCATTATAAAACTTCCACCCATCGCTGTTCACTGAGATTACAACATTCTACAATAATCCAGCCTTTTTAGCAAGACAAACTGAGGGTAAGTAGAGTTGTCTTGCGCAACTATATGAGCTTTACAAATTGTACAAATTAACTTAAAATGTAAATTTTCATTTGTATTTTTTGAAGACTCGCAGACGGGTCTCCAGCACCTCACTCGCAAATTCCGGCTCTAAATAAAACTAAGTTTTTTTTTTCTCTTAAGGATAGTAATGCTAATATAGTTGGGCAAGACAAGTTCGCTTCAAATTGTCTCGCAAAAACGCTGCTTATGTCTATAAATGGGGGTTTACACGGTTAAACGGTTCGTCGAACGCGGTTCGACAGACAAGTGTTTGAAGTGATGTTCGAACGTGTGAACGGGGTATTTGGTTGTCGAACGTGTTCGACAACCAACGTTCGAACATCACCTCAAACACTTGTCTGTCGAACCGCGTTCGACGAACCTTTTGATTGTGTAAACCCCCCTTAAGAAGACCGCTTTTAAATACTTCAAGAAATTTATTATATATATATATATATATATATATATATATATATATATATATATATATATATATATATATATATATATATATATATATATATATATATACTAGAAGATAATGCTTGCATATTGGATATCTTTCTATATTAACCTCTTAAATGCATTAAGGACAACAATTTTGTCTAGGAGTTGAAGATGAGAATGGCTCTTAAGTGTTCAAAAATTTTGCGTATATTGAAAACTACTTTACTAACCTCGTGGTTAATTCCTTGATTTGTAAATAAATAAATCATTTATCTTAAGTAATAATCAAGACTTTTGTAATACTACTTATGAAAGACCCGAGAATGTATAGACAAAATTATACAATTGTACAACCGTGTATGGAACCAGCAACAACTTGTTTCGCAGTGCTCTCTTCAGATGTTTGTCGAATATATTTCGTCAGTACACCCGAGCAACACCGCAATCTTCATATTACCTGTAAATAAAGAATTTATTCCCAAAATTATGCTTGCACGTTACGGTTTTACCAAAAGTACAATGCTAAAAGTACATCCTCTACAAATAAGGCAAATTGTTGCATACAGCAGTTTCATACTTATGGGGTTCATAATTTAAAATTTACGATAAATTTCAAACAAATTCTTCTATTTTCCCGAAAATCTTTTCCACCAATTTATGCTGTGGAGAAGTCTTGGTCACGTCTCCAGCCTATTTCAGTATACATCAATGTATATTGTACAGGTTCTTTTACAACTGAAATATTGACAATGTCAATATATATGTTTTGCAACTTGTAACCCCCTTTCAAAGAGATATATATTTGAATATTACAAATATTTCCAGTCTGGAAACATTAAGATCCTAACACAAGAATAATGTTTATGCAAACAAATACCTCGATATTGTTAAAAAATCTAAATTAACCTACGATCTATCTTCCTCTAATGCTGGTTTTAAGTATTAAATACGAAGTATTTTTATTCAATGTTCCAATACATATAATATTGTCACTAGACAGTTTAGTAAGCGACAGTTAAAATAGGATTAACAATTAATTACCAACAAAATATACTGCAAATTCCAAGAAATTATTACTCCCGATAAATATACATTATACGTCCTCAGTAAAAACTTAGCCTGTCTTAAATATTTTATTTTAATCAAAATATAATTTTCATTACATAAGTAGAGCAATAACTAATGTAGCATATAAAAATTGTACTACTCATTGCTTCTGCAACTTTCCATTTTGAACAATTCTGATACCTCGACTTAAAGAATAAGCCTGGTTTATGCCCTGATCTAGCCAGAGTGATTATTCAATTCAAAAGACAAAGTATCAGTTTTGAAGATTACTCTTGCCCCCAAAGAATCTTGGAAGAATTTCTCCATAATTCATCCCTAACCACATCTATCTTTTTGGTGAAAATAAGGCGATAACTGGATTATGAATAATTACATGAAATTCTGAAAGGGTGAATGACTTAAAACTTAAAATAATGGTTTCTAAAGTATGAATGATCCTTTATACTTTTCCATAGCCATAGGCTATTGATGGAAAATGCTGGAAATGTGGCTGTCAAAATTATTCAAAAAATACGTCTAGTATAGAAAAGTATAGCTCTAAATGATGAAGAGAACCCTTTACAGTGCATGGAATAAATAGGCCTACAGGTCATATGAAACAAGTTCCTAAATGGTCTGCAATTAAACCTATATAAATCCAGAACAGTGATTCCCAAATGGTATGGTGCCACAGAATTTGGAATTGTTAGTCTACAAGACTTATATGTATATTTGAACGTATTTATGTATTACACATTAAAGTACAAGAGTATATATTTGTATGCATTTTATGAGAATTTTCAAGATTTGATTTTTGAATACTCTTGATTTAATGAACCTTCACTTTTAAAAAAATCAAATTGCTATAAAGGGTATCCGAAGACTCCAATTGCCTTCAAAAGAGTGCACAGAGTTAAAAAAAAGGTTGATAATCAGTTTTAAGGAGTAGCAGATCTAGAATATAAATTAAATACACCAGAAATATGTCCAAATACACTTCAAACAAAATTTAGAAGAATACTAAAGAAGGGTAGGCAATTTTTGTCATGAATGCTCATCAACATTTAAATTAAACGAGATATCAAAGAAATCACAAACCTTGGCTAATCAGACTAACATACACGAATTTAAAGCAGGTCATAATTATTGTATAAATGAAACTTTAGAAAATTTATTAAATACGGATTACATATAATTTTTTACACTGAAAGCGAGAGGCTAAATATATAATGTCATCCATTTGTAGTACAAAATACATGAGCAATCATGTATATTTTTTTACCATTGCTTCAGGCTGCCGCATATTTTGTAATATTTCTTTATTTAGACCCTAGGTGTCTTTCATCACTTAGCAAAGGTTATTTATCTACTGTCCTAAATTGTGCTTAAAAGTACATTTGGACAAATTCCAGGAGTACATAGTCGGTATCCTAGATCTGTTATTCTGGTATTATATAGCAAAATGTTTGTGTGTACGTCTGTACGTGCATGCGTGAGCAAGACTATGAAATCAGAAACAGACACTGGTTAGGATAAAGTATGAGGCATGAATGGGGTGTGTGTGACTACTTGCTCGAATGCCAAACTATAGACCTTTTCAAATTGTATTCCAAGGGGATGCTCAAGAACATTTTCAAAGCTGCAGCTCACCCCAAATGAGTGTCAAATTTTATGTCAGCTATAGACATGATAATAGAATAAAAGGTCGTCTGAACAATAGTATGGAAGTATAATTATAACGGGAGAAATAAAGGCAAACTACAATTAGAGTGGAGGAGAGCGCAGAATCTGATAATTCGAAAACTAGTGATGGCAAAGGCGATCGAGGTGAGGACCCATGACACATGAGTGGGTGTGTGAACTAAATGTGACAAATATATTACATAACCTAGACATTTTCGATAATTTTGATGTATATAACCTAGACATTTTCGAGAAAAAAAATTGTACATTACAGACATTTCCGATATTTTTTAAGTACATAACCTAGACATATCCGATAATTTTTAAGTTTCACAAGTAATACACTGATAGTTTTAAAGCATTATCACCGAATTGCTAGACCAGATGTAGACTACCTTTTACGATTTAACTCTTACTAGCTCCTGTGCTTGTAAAAATAAATTACTAATCTTCAAAGTTATGTAATATTGAATCGTTAGCTTTCAATCGAGCATTAAAATTTTATGTTGAGACAATGTTCATTGATATATTGACTAATTTTTGGCAGTACACCATATGGAAATCAAAAAGAAATCATTACCATATTTAAGAAAAAAATTGCCTCATTGCATACTATATTAGCAATATTTTTGAATGGAGAAAGATAGGCCTTGCAATCTCTGCTAGATTGGTCTTTATTGAAAGTCTACAATAGTTTACAACCCTATTCAAAATTACCCATTCTTAATTAGAATAAGATTCAAGTGTTTTCAAGCAATTATGAACTATTATGATTACCTATCTACAGTACGAGTTTACTTATGCGATATTTCGTGGTTCTATAGCATTATGATAATTTGCATCCTATCTGAAGTTACTTTTAGCAGTACCAACATCAAAGGTAATAGAAAAGAAGTACATCCAGAATTATTTATTTAATTTTGTATGTACTTTTCCTAAAGCTACATAAGCAGCTTTGTTCTTTCGAAATATATAATTTAAAGCAAAATTTTCATATGAGATATTACTTGTATTTTAAAAAAAAAAACAGCATTTACTTTAGGGTGTTGAGTCTCGGGATGTGGCGATCAACGCTACAAGCAACTTTTAATTATCTACAGTTCTATACATTGTACAACAGCTGTGGGTTTTAATTAAAAAAATAATAATTTTCTTCTGAACATCATATTGAAAGTGCTGCATACTCAACCTCTTTCTCTCTACTCAATATTGTATTGCTTGTACTCTACAATATAGTAACATCGATGCACACCTAATTGGAAGGTATACTATGGAGCATATTATCTATATTCTTTTATTATGTTTGTGTCCACCCAAAATTTTTTAAGTACGTACCTACGTAAAGTAGATTATAGTAGCCCTGGTGGCTGGGAGCAAAATACCTAGCTCGCACTCCCTGGCTCCTCTAACGAGGAGACTAAAAACAGGTGTGACTAGGGCAGGCAATCCCATTATTCCTTAAATATTTCTAGCAAGAGCGCAGCTAATGAGGGACAAGGTATAATCAAACTTTTGCCCTCCAGCCACTGCTCAAGGATAGCCATCATGTTAATTTTAGCAGTTGTTGTTGCCCGTTTTATGTCAATACTGAACCCCTTTATGGGATGGACAAGTTGGAGCTAGGGAAATCAGACTGGATGTCCTTCCTAACGCTCCGCAGTGGGTCAATAGCTTGTCTTAACCTACATTTAGTAAGAGACTAGAATTCTAAGCAAAAAACTGGCAACGATCTCTGAATATACGATTGCGATCTCCTTTTTGCTTCGGTCCTTAGCTTGTGGGTACCCATCCAGTTCCTGCAATATAGAGCATTATGGATTAAAAATACTATAGGTCAGAGTGAAGTTCTTCTCTTCCACATAAAAGCTAAAATGTGGTGTAGGATAAATACACTAAAAATTAATACAAACTAGTTTTAAACAATTGCTTCGTACAGGCTATTAAAAATTAATCTAAATGCAATTTGTATATCTACTTCCGCAACATGAAAGACCTAGGCCAATGCCAAAACGATCACGGAAATTTAGAAAATTCACTGGATTACCTCATAAAATCATCACTTCGCAGACATATATAATTCCCTTTTAAAGTTCCAGCCAACTGTAACTACTTTTCTCCTGATGTCTGCTAATCTAATTTAATCACTGTGGTTTATAAAGGAAAAGACGTTAAAGCGGGCTACACACGATCAAGTAAACTTGACAAGTATGCTTGATCAAGTATTTCATCAAGTATTGTGATATTTCCCTTCGCCTCCACACGGTCAGGTATGCTTGACAAGTCTTCAGTTGAAATCACAATGTCGAGTGCAGACGACGACGACGCTCTTGCTTTGGCAGCTTTCTGTATTGTGGCCAAGCGAAAGGCAACTAGAAAGAACCGGCGGGAGTGGTGCAAAGAGTGGGTGAAGAAGAGGAAAACATATTCTCATGTTAACCTATTGGCTGAGTTGAAGATTTATCCACGTGATTGGCACAACTACCTTCGAATGAACGAAGCGACATACTTACATCTGCTGTCACTGGTAACACCACTAATTGCGAAGACCACTACAAACATGAGAGAAGCAATTTCTCCCCACGAAAGATTGACTGCAACACTGCGATTTCTTGCTACTGGAAGACTTGACTTGACGACATGATTCAAATTCAATCATGCCTCAAGCGACTTGTCAAGTCTAATACTTGATCAAGTCTCACCATACAGACGGTCCAGTTTGCTTGAACAAGTCACTTGATCAAGCATACTTGTCAAGTTTACTTGATCGTGTGTAGCGACCTTAAGATTGAAAACTATTCTGCATCATGTAACGGACGCCTATTTTCAACAATTTTAACCATTCCGGCTTAATCGTAATTTGAAATTTTTAATTCCAAGCAAAAATTTATCGTCCTATTAATCATACCTGAACAAAACCGAAATCGAGAATAGTAAATTATGAACAAACTACTTATTCCTGTGATCTAGCCATGGGATTATATACAACAGAGGGATGAAACTAGTCTCCAAGCCAAACTCAATTTTTGGGAAAGGACACTGGTGTAGTGAACCATGATAGAACAGTTACCGTCCTTAATTTTGGTTGGTTGGTCATGATGGACCCGTAGGTGCATTAATTTTGTAGTAGGAGTTATCCTTAGCTTTTGAAAGAATACTTATATATATACACTTTAGTCAATGCAATTAAATAAAGAATATACTTATGCAAATATACCAGGTAATGAAATTTAGCTTAAAACTAGATATCCATGAAGTTATTAAACAATTTTTCTCTGTAGCTGCCGAAATACTAAAGCGATGTCTTTCACAAATATACATATATATCCTATGTAGCTTTTCAGAATGGCTGTTCATGAAAAAGTTTGCACAACTATCCTTCTACTAATTGCATAATTTAAGAAATGTTAGGGAAAAAAATCTTAAAATACTCAACATATGTCTTCAGTTCATCTAATAAAGATGCACAATTTATGGAAAGTGCGGAAATTATATACATAAAAATTCTAAATATGGCAAGAGGAAAGTGCGATGGCATTAAATACTTTAAAGCAATGAATAAATCTTCATTTGCAGATGTTAAATATATGTTTAATGCAGTTGTCTTATCACTAAATTAATAATTTAACATGAAACTTAAGTGCATATTTACCTTATATACTCTCCGAAGAAACTGCTGTATGCAGGTGACCTTGTGCTACACTAAGTTCAACTTTTGCAACGTCTAAGAGATGAACATATTGGCCACATTTTATACTATTTTTTTTTATTTGGTCGAATCCATCCGTTAGTCTTAAGACTAACAAATCTGAAAAAAAATAACATCTGATGGAGTAAAACTTCGCTACTAGAAGGAAAAACAATCAGATAATGTACAATATACATCAATCAACATTCCTATCGCAATACAGCACCAGCAAGCAACAGTGTCAGAAAAAAATATATTTATATAGATCGTTTTGCCTCAGTTTAGTTTCGTTGTAGCCATCCTATCCAGCTTGCTATGACGTCAGTTTCGAAAAAAAATGTTTCTTTGTATTCATTCCCAAATATCTATTTCTCATTACACTCTGATTTACCTCTACATCCACTGCTTGATACATGCGAGCCCAGTTAGTTAAAACTCAACTTCTTCAAGAACTCTATTCACTCTACATTCAATCTGCCAACATTAACACTCCTCGTGCATCTCATGACTTTACTTTTACCAATATTCACCCTCAATTTCCTGCTTTCACCACACTAATAAACTCAAGTTACAAAATGATTCAATTCATTTTCAGTATCAGCCACCAGTACAGTATCATCCGCAAATACAAACTAAATCTTAAACTGTACATTACCTTGCGTAACCTAATAATAATGTGTACTATAAAAAAAAATCCCTCTAAATGCATAAACTACAGTATTTTACAAAATGTTAAATTATTAAAAATGGCCACCAACGAATTGGAACTACAGTATTGAGTCAAAGCACGTACTGTACCATCTTTTATGCCATTTTTGCTTTCTACGTTCCATCTTATACCTTAAAAGAAAGTAGTGATACTGTTCGATTTCTTTAATAAATTTGCAATTACTTTAAAAATACAGATTATTGCAACGAAGCAATCCGGGTTTTATGACGGGACTTTGAGAAGGAACTATTTAGAGCCATCTTGGAATGAAATCACGCAAGACTAGTTGTTGAAAACTACTCATTTCATGACTACGATACTATCGTACTATTTACACTATTAAGATTAAAATTGCAGGTTTATTGGTTACTTAACTTTATAAAATATCACCGACTTGCTTACCAATTTCGGGCAAATTATACAAATTAAATACACTTAATATCATCGACTTGCTTACCTATATCGGACAAATTATACAAATTTAATACACTTAATTTAAAGCTCATCCGTTTGAAAATTAGAGCACAGTGGTAGTAATAGAAATATTTTCTTCCACGCTGCATACAGACAAATTAAAATGCCAAGAGACTGGAAAAAGATATATGAAGTACTTGTTAATTTCGTGACCTAAACTGCAATTTTCTCAAAGTACAATACAAGAATACACAATTAGAACCAAGGCAACAAGCAAAACAAACAATGTAAATTGAAATATTAGTGTGGTTATATAATCCTTATGCAATAGTCCTAGATGAAATAAAATCGATAACAGTTTGTGATTAAGTAAAATAAAAAAAAATTTAAATACTTAAATATACTAAATATGTACATGTCTATATGCATGAGCCATTTTTCCCTTATTAGATGAGTGGCTGAGTCAAGGCGAGATGCTCTGGACAAAGAAAATCCACAAATAGAAATAAAAACCAACAGTAAATTACTAAAATAGGAGACCAATTTTATGAGGTGATGAATTAAGTTTAGCCTTAATTTTTTTTCAGTAATTTATTCCACTATCTTGCGCTTATATTGACATACGTTCCTGAACATGGTGGCACCATTCCAATTAATAGCAAGTCCGTGTTCTCTCGTATGGACACAAATGGCAGCTTTGAGCATTTTTTATGGACCAATTATGCTTAACTATTCTCTGGGAGTAAATAGCTACCTGTGTGTCCTGTTACATTGGAATTATTGGGGTCCATTTTGTAAACCCTAGCCTAGTTTCTTTTTTAATTGGGTTTACAAAGACGAGGTGACAAGGTTTTTGAATTGGAAAAAATGGAGACGTCTCAGTTTGTTGGTTTGTTCTATGGCGAAATAGAAGGGAACTAACATTCTCTAATTCTATTCTACAAATGAAAATTTAGGACAAAAGGGACTGACCAGGGCGGATCGATGTTAAGTCTACTGTTACGGTTCTTTTCATATGCCTACATATGCACAATATTCTAGTATATTCGTTACACAGTATCTCTTCACATCCGACAAGTCACAACACTCCCCATCTTTACTTTCTTGTATTATTCGCGTCCGGGTCAGATGGGGTCAATTTATAGTTTCTGTCCCGGTGTCAATTCAATTCGGTTCTTTGTACTATAATATATATATATATATATATATATATATATATATATATATATATATATATATATATATATATATATATATATATATATATATATATATATATATATATATATTTTTTTTTTTTTTTTTTTTTTTTTTTTTTTTACAAAGATTCGTAAGAAAGGTTCAAGGTGACTATCTTATTGGTCATAAATTGTGTATTTCGTCGACTACATATTGGCACAGCATATTCTGAATGCCCTTAAAAACAAATTTGAAACTACGTCTGATTTTGGTTTTTCCTCGTGGTTACCGAGGAAATTAATGGAAGATGTCGAGTGAGTTAAGTTTTTATGTACTAGAAATATGTAACCCATTTCGTCTCTAATGCGTGTACATATTAACCCTGTCGCTGTACTCCGAGTCCTCATTAAATTTTAAAGAAGGGGCCAAACTATTTACTCTTCATAAACATTTCAGTTTCTCCTTGCTTCATCCCAAGTCAGAATAACATATCGAAGCCATATAATTTCACGTGGCTTAGCATCCCATTTCGGTCTCAATGTGTTCCATGTATAAATCAGAAAGGATAGGAAGGGCTGCTACCCATACGTCAACCAAATTCTTTGGTAACATTTTAGTCATCTTGTGTAAAGGAGTTGGATATTCATTCTTATGGCCTTCGTTTTTTCTTGGATGGAATGAATACCTACGAAAACCTGTGAACAAAGGGTTCACATCTAAGCTATGTAGTTTTACATTAAGGGGAATATTTACAGAAATAATTTATAGATGAAATTTATGTCCTATATATCCTTGAGATAAATTATTTAAGAATGGAGTGTGCTAGCCATCTAGCAAATTTAGTGAAAATTATATGCATGAAACAATAGGGATGCTTTCCTCCAGAGTTTTTGAAACCCATATAAAAAGAGGGAAGAGAAGACTTTACAGTACTAAACTTGTCCTAAAATTCACGATAACTTTTGCAGCTTACCATTTCCCAGACCATTTTGTTAATGGTAGCAGAGGCATTGCTAAAGAGATCCTTGTTCAATTTTTCTTACGATGCACCATGTTCAGAAGCCAATTCTATCAACCTACGCTAATTCTCCCCTTTGGTCTGATTTTTTAATAATTACATATATCTGTTTCACCATAGAGTGAAGTTGAATACAAATAAAATTCCACTATAATATTCGTGAATGTTTAGATAAAATTGTAAAAGATTTCGCTTACTTGACCACAGACTTCAGCTAATATCTTTTCTCTAAGGATTAGATGACTAAAGAATATCGCTTAAGGGAAAAAAAAAACCTTCTGCATTATCTCTGTTAGAGGGCAATTTGTCAAAGCATGCGATGTACTCTAGCAAGTTCTCTTCCAGACCGGAGATCAGAATTTAATGGATGGATGGATGGATTTGGTTTTACGTTACGAACTTCCTTTACTAAGGGCTAGGACGGTTGCCCTCTTACGAAGGACTTGTTTTGGCAGATGTAATCGTTACCTGAGTGTATGCCCTTACTAACCTCAGTCCGTGACGGGGCGCGAACCCTCGACCTGCCACCTCAGAGTCGCAGACGCTACCATTTAGCCACGGAGACTACTGGAGATCAGAATTTAATGCCCCGATCTGTTATGATATAAGTGATCTAATCCTTTATTTATAATAAGGTTATTCCCTTTATCGCACCTCTTTAGTTTTCATTGTACTTCTCCCCGTTGTTGGTTTCTAATGTTTATATTGATTGAGCCGACCGGCACCCATCTTGCAACAATAAACTGGAAGCCATGATATACGCTCATTATTAATACAAACCTTTACATTTGGCGACGAGTGAACCCTTCATGGATATGGGAAACCTCTCGAGTTTGGTTATATTACTGGCTTAAATAGATTCGCCTTGCAAGATTTCTGGTAGGTGCCAAATGTTTTGTTTGCCGATGCCGGGATTAGGCTACCATGGTTATGCCTAATTGGATCCTGGATTGATGCTGCGTGATTCACCTCGACTAGGCTAGTGTTGGATTTAAGCCTAGGTGCCCTGTATGATGTTGCTGTAGTTTTGGGCGCATGTTTCTTCAAGCCTAGCATACGTTTTTGCTACCCTAGCATATCGAATTGTCGGTTGTTTGGGTGCTACATTAGCCTAAGTGTTTGTGGATACTGGTAATATTACAGAATAGGTCCGCAATGTCGTCGTCGTTGAATCAGATTAGAATTGATTGTTTCAATCCATCGAAAATTTCCTTGGAATTATGGCTAAGCCTATTAGAGGCACATTTTAGTCATTTAAATGTCACTGAGGCTGACGAGAAAAAAAATCTCCTGCTTGTGTCATTGGGTACTGATGTTTTTAGTGTTTTAGGCAATCTTTGTGCTCCTGATTTGCCCCACACAAAGTCTTATGCAGACTTGGTTCAGTTATTGAAAGGTCATTTTATTGTTAAGCCTTCTTATCACAGAAGTTTGCTAGCCTTCCAGCAAAGAAAAAAAAAGGAAGGATGAGAGTGTAAAAGAATTGTATGCTGATTTAAAGGCTCTAGCAAAGCATTGTAATTTTGGCAACCAATTTGATGGTAGAGTAAGAGATCAGTTATTTATGGCTGTAGATGCTGAAGTTTATTTTTCAAATATAGTGGCTCTCAACATAGATCTCCAAGCAATGACCTCTCAGGCTATTTTGGAGAGAATTTTGAACATGGAAAAAGCATTTGTAAGTGAGAAAGATGAGGTTCAGTCACAGGTTCAGGTTGTAAGAAGAAAATATGTAGGTTTATCTTGTCAACATTGTGGTTCCTCTCATGACAGCTTTTATTGTAGATTTAAGCATTTATCATGTTATAATTGTCATAAAAAGGGTCATTTACAGAAGGTTTCTAAAGAAGCCAAAAGAGAGAGTGGTTATAGTACAGCTAAAGGTTCAAATAGACCAAGCAAGAAAGATTTTAGTAGTAAACCTAAGTTTAATAGTAGGAAAACTGTAAAGATTGTGAATGATCAAGATGTATCATTAAGTGATAATGATGATGAGGATGATAAAGTGTTAACTGTCAGAGATAAAATCTCAACCCAATCTTTATTCAAAGTGGAAACAGTAGCACCACTATCAACCTCAAAAGGAACTTGGATCTTATTAACAACAACAACATGTTCATGCTGAACAATTTTATTTTTCTGTTAATAAGATCCTTTTGAGGTTGATAGTGGTGCTACTGTTTCCACTTTGAATAAAGATTGGGTTGAGAAGTTGAATTTGAAAGTTGAACAATGTAAGAAACCCTTACAGGCTTATGATGATTTTAAAATAAAGGTTTTGGGAAAAGTGATTGCTCCTGTTGTGTATAATGGATATAATGTATCACAAGTCTTTTTTTATGTTGTTGGTTCAAAGAATACAAATTTATGTGGTAAAAATCTAATGAAACAAGTTGGTATTTATTTAGCAGGATTAGATGGAAAGTACCAAGGTTAACAATGTTCATAATGTAAGTGTTGAATAAGTGTTTGAAGATTATAATGTTAATGTAAGCAAACCTATTTCTAGCATTGTAGCTAAAATTCATTTAAAGAGTGATGCTATTCCAAAGTTTGTAAAAGCACGTACTGTTCCATTTTACCATAAAGAGATGGTTGAAGTGGCCATTGATAAACTTTAAGTGAAAATATTATAGAATCTGTTTCTCATAGTGAATGGGCTGCGCCTATTGTACCTGTGTTAAAAGAGAATAAGAAAGAAATTCGCATATGTGCAGATTTTAAGCATTTGAATAAGCAAATACAATGTGATAAATACCCCTTGCCTAAGATTGATGAACTTTTGTGCAGTGTTGGCAAAGGCAAAATTTTTTCTAAGATTGATTTGAAGAATGCATATTTGCAAATACCTGTTGAAGAACAAAGTCAAGAGTTTTTAGTTATCAATACACACAAAGGAATGTATAAATACAAGAGGTTGCCCTTTGGCTTGTCCTCTTCTGGTATTTTTCAAAGATTTATTTCACAGATCTTATGTAATATTGATGGTGTTGCTGCATATATGGATGATATAGTTGTCAGTGGTGAAACTAAAGATGAGCATGATGAGAGACTCAAGAAAGTTTTAAATGTGTTGCAATCTCATAATGTACAGATAAATAAGAGTAAAACAGTTTTAAATATGGAATGTATTGAATATTTAGGTTACTGTATATCAAGTGAAGGAATAAAACCATCCCCAAAGAAGGTTAAAGTAATTTTGGATGCTCCTTGTCCTACCTCAGTAGCAGAGGTTCACTCATTTTTAGGGATGATTACATTTTACTGTAGATTTATTAAGAATTTTTCAACTAAATCAGCTCCATTGTATGATTTATTGAAAAAAGGTGCCAAGTTTGAATGGACAAAGATTGAACAGAATGCATTTAAATGTCTTAAACAAGATTTTGTAGACTCTAAAGTATTAGTAAATTTTGATGGGTCATATCCCTTGATTGTAGAAGTTGATGCTTCACCTGTTGGTGTAGGATGTGTGTTATTGCAAAAGGTCAATGGAGTAGAAAGACCTATTTATTTTGCAAGTAAGAAATTGAGTAGTGCGGAGATGAAATATTCACAGTTGGATAAAGAAGGATTGTCTTTGATTTTCGCTGTCAAAAGATTTAGATATTTTCTTTTGGGTAGAAAATTTATGGCCAGAACGGACCATAAACCACTTTTAGGATTGTTTGGTAAAGATAAGCCAATTCCTCAGAATGCCAATTCTAGGATACAAAGATGGGCTTTGTTACTTTCTCAATATAACTTTGATCTAGTGCATAAACCTAGAAAGGAAAATGTTATTGCCGATGCACTTAGCCGTCTTCCAGTAGAAGATGAAATTCAGTCTGGGATTCCTGCTGAGTATGTAAGATTAGTGGAATTGCTTGATTTTGATGAAATTTCTTATAAGGTAATCAGACAATATAATAAGAAAGATAAAGTGATGTCTCAGTTAATTAATTGTCTAAGATTTGGTTGGTCTAAAGAAAATAATTTGTTACTCATGGAATTTGGTAATGTTAAAGATGAATTGTCTCTTCATAATGATGTAGTGTTATACAGGAATCGTATTGTAATACCTGTAGAGTTGAGGTGTAAGATATTGACTCATTTACTTAATGGTCATAATGGAATAAATGCCATGAAAGTAGAGGCTAGGAAATGGGTTTGGTGGCCAAAGACTGACCAAGACCTTGCAGAGATGACAAAGAATTGTAAAATTTGTTTTAAGAATTATAAACAACCACCAGCTAATAGTTTGTCATGGCCTAATACGGGAAAACCATGGTCTAGGGTCCATATGGACTATGCAGGTCCTATTGATGGTAAATATTTTCTAATTGTCATTGATTCTTATAGTAAGTTCTTAGATATACAGTTCTCTAGTTCTGCAACATCTGGTGTCACTATAAATCACCTAAGGAAAGTATTTTCTAATTTTGGCTTGCCAGACATGATAGTGTCAGATAATGGTCCTAATTTTGTATCACAGGAAATGAAGGTGTTTTTGCAAAAGAATGGTATAAAACATGTTTGTCCTGCCCCTTATCATCCAGCCTCTAATGGTCTTGCAGAAAGAGCTATAAGGACATTTAAGGAGGGTTTAAGAAAATTTAAAGAGGGAGATTATACTACTAGAGTTTGTCGTTTTCTTTATAACTGTAGAAGAACTGTACATTCTGCTACAGGAAAAGCTCCTGCAGAGATTATGTTTAATAGAAATTTCAGAGGTACTGTAGATGTAAAGCTGAAAGAAAGTAAAGAATGTAATGATAGTCTTTCAAATGAAGAAAACATGTACAAAGTTGATGATGCTGTGTTTGCACGTAACTATGGTAAAGGTCCACTATGGGTGGAAGGTAGAATTGTAGAAGTATTGGGTTTAAGAAATTATAAAGTGCAAGTACATTGTTCAGGGAATATGATATGGAAAAGACATTCTGATCAATTGATGCATAGATATTTTGGAGATTTCAATCAGTCTAATAATGAAATGTTGAATAATGATTATGATAATCCTGTTGTAAGTGAAATTGAAGCTGATAATCCTGTTGTAACAAGTGTTCCTAGTGAATTAACAACCAATTCTAATATTATAGAAACAAATGGTGTACTTTCAAGAGATGTTATTAATGTACCTTCAAGAGATGTAAGTAATAGTGCATGTGATGAGTTACCTATACAGACTCCAGTAATGAGAAGGTCTCAGAGAAATATCAAGCCCCCTGATCGTCTTAATTTGTAAACAGTGTTTTGAACTCCTTATATAGAATTTTCATGTGTGCCTTGTTTTAAGTTGATTTATTTTTTATATGTGATGTATTACAAATTCTAGGGGAAAGGAATGTTATGATATAAGTGATCTAATCCTTTATTTATAATAAGGTTATTCCCTTTATCGCACCTCTTTAGTTTTCATTGTACTTCTACCCGTTGTTGGTTTCTAATGTTTATATTGATTGAGCCGACCGGCACCCATCTTGCAACAATAAACTGGAAGCCATGATATACGCTCATTATTAATA
>JAXCGZ010003207.1:5000-20067 GCA_037179515.1 Halocaridina rubra | reverse complement strand
ATATATATATATATATATATATATATATATATAAATATATATGAATAATTTTTTTTTTTACACCGACCGGGACTCGAACCTAGGTTTAAAAGGAATCCAACCTTATAGCTTATATCTGCTATACTTAGGAATGAACGCATTCTAACTGAATGCCACTGTGTTCATATTATAAATTCCCCAACCTCACTCGTGGCTTCATTTTTGCATTTAATTCAATTCCCAATCTCATTTGGACTATACAATAATCAATTAAGCACATTACATATGTGAAAACCTGAATAATATTTTACCCGCACCGGGACTCGAACCTAAGACTTATAATTATATATTATAATTGTGAGATTCCTCAACCTCACTCTAGACTTCATTTTTGCATTTAATTCAATTCCTAATCTCATTCGGGCTGTACAATAATCAATTAAGCACATTACATATGTGAAAACATGAATAATTTTTTACCCCGACCGGGACTCGAACCTAGGACTTATGATTACTAAGTCAAGGCGCCACCAACAGCACACCACAGGAGGTTAAAAGGAATCCAACCTTATAGCTTATATCTGCTATACTTAGGAATGAACGCATTCTAACTGAATGCCACTATGTTCATTTTACAGATTCCCCAACCTCTCTCGTGGCTTCATTTTCGCATTTCATTCAATTCCCAATCTCATTCGGGCTGTACAATAATCAATTAGGCACATTACATATGTGAAAACATGAATTATTTTTACCCCGACTGGAACTCGAACCTAGGACTTATTATTACTAAGTCAAAGCGCTACCAACTACACACCACAGAAGGTCTAAAAGGAATCCAACCTTATCGCTTATATCTGTTATACTTGGGAATGAACGCATTCTAACTGAATGCCACTATGTTCATATTACAGGTTCTCCAACCTAATTCGTGACTTCATTTTCGCATTTAATTCAATTCTGAATGTCATTCGAGCTATACAATAATCAATTAAGCACATTACATATGTGAAAACAAGAATAATTTTTGACCCAACCGGGACTCGAACCTAGGACTTATAATTACTAAGTCAAGACGCTACGAACTACACACCACATTTTCGCATTTATTCAATTCAGAATCTCATAAGGTCGGATTTATTTTAAACATTCTGTGTGTGTAGTTGGTAGCGCCTTGACTTAGTAATCATAAGTCCTAGGTTCGAGTCCCGGTCGGGGTAAAAAATTATTCATGTTTTCACATATGAATTGTGCCTATTTGATTATTGTCATAGCCCGCATGAGATTGGGAATTGAATTAAATGCATAAAATGAAGCCACGAGTGAGGCTGGGGAATCTGTAATATGAACATAGTGGCATATCAGTTAGAATGCGTTCATTCCTAAGTATTGCAGATATAAGCTATAAGGTTGGATTCCTTTTAAACCTTCTGTGATGTGTAGTTGGTAGCGCCGTGACTTAGTGATCATAAGTCCTAGGTTCGAGTCCCGGTCGGGGTAAAAATAAAATTATTCATGTTTTCACATATGTAATGTGCTTAATTGATTAATATATATATATATATATATATATATATATATATATATATATATATATATATATATATATATATATATATATATATATATATATATATATATATATATATATATATATATATATATATATATATATATATATATATATATATATATATATATATATATATATATATATATATATATATATATATATATATATATATATATATATATATATATATATATATATATATATATATATATATATATATATATATATATATATATATATATATATATATATATATATATATATATATATATATATATATACATATATATATATATATATATATATATATATATATATATATATATATATATATATATATATATATATATATATATATATATATATATATATATATATATATATATATATATATATATATATATATATATATATATATATATATATATATATATATATATATATATATATATATATATATATATATATATATATATATATATATATATATATATATATATATATATATATATATATATATATATATATATATATATATATATGCTTCCATCAGCTCTCTATAGCCTTCAAACCTATATCATATATATAGTATATATATATATATATGTATATATATATATATATATATATATATATATATATATATATATATATATATATATATATATATATATATATATATATATATATATATATATATATATATATATATATATATATATATATATATATATATATATATATATATATATATATATCCTGTGCCCTGTGGGGAGGGCACAATATCAAAGAATAGCCTCACCGTATTCCCTGCGTGTCGTAAAAGGCAACTAAAAGTGGACGGGGCGGGGGACTGGGAATCCCCCCCCTTGTACCAACCTCCTGTGAGACGTCAAAGAAGAAGGGGAGTGGGAGGGAGAATAACTTCTCCCCAAACTGTTTTCCTTTTTTGATGTCGGCTACCCCCCAATTTAAGGGGGAAACAGCCAAGGTATATGTATATATATATATATATATATATATATATATATATATATATATATATATATATATATATATATATATATATATATATATATATATATATATATATATATATATATATATATATATATATATATATATATATATATATATATATATATATATATATATATATATATATATATATATATATATATATATATATATATATATATATATATATATATATATATATATATATATATATATATATATATATATATATATATATATATATATATATATATATATATATATATATATATATATATATATATATATATATATATATATATATATATATATATATATATATATATATATATATATATATATATATATATATATATATATATATATATATATATATATATATATATATATATATATATATATATATATATATATATATATATATATATATATATATATATATATATATATATATATATATATATATATATATATATATATATATATATATATATATATATATATATATATATATATATATATATATATATATATATATATATATATATATATATATATATATATATATATATATATATATATATATATATATATATATATATATATATATATATATATATATATATATATATATATATATATATATATATATATATATATATATATATATATATATATATATATATATATATATATATATATATATATATATATATATATATATATATATATATATATATATATATATATATATATATATATATATATATATATATATATATATATATATATATATATATATATATATTTATATATATAAATATATATATATATATATATATATATATATATATATATATATATATATATATATATATATATATATATATATATATATATATATATATATATATATATATATATATTTATATACATATATACATATATACATATATACAGATATACATATATACAGATATACACACATATATATATATATATATATATATATATATATATATATATATATATATATATATATATATATATATATATATATATATATATATATATATATATATATATATATATATATATATATATATATATATATATATACATATATATATATATATATATATATATATATATATATATATATATATATATATATATATATATATATATATATATATATATATATATATATATATATATATATATATATATATATATATATTTATATATATGAATAATTTTTTAGCCCAATCTGGACTTGAACATAGGTCTTATAATAACTAAGTCATGGGGTTAACAACTACACATCACAGAAGGTAAAAAGGAATTCAGCCTGACAGCTTATATCTGGTAAACTTAGGAATGAGCGCACCCTATCTGAATGCCACTATTTTTATATTACAGATTCCCCAACCTCACTCGTGGCTTCATTTTAGCATTTAATTCAATTCCCAATCTCATTCGGGCTATACAATAACCAAATAAGCACATTACATATGTGAAAGCATGAATCATTTTATTTTCACATATGTAATGTGCTTATTTGGTTATAGTATATTGAATTAAATGTAAATATGAAGCCACGAGTGAGGTTGGAGAATCTTTAATATGAACATTGTGGCATTAAGATAGAGTGCTTTTATTCCTAAGTTTAGCAGATATAAACTATAAGGTTGTATTCCTTTTAACCCTCTGTGGTGTGTAGTTAGTAACGCCTTGACTCAGTAATTATAAGTCCTAGATTCATCTCCCGGTCGGGGTAGAAAATTATTCATGTTTTCATATATGCAATATGATTATTTGGATAATATATATATATATATATATATATATATATATATATATATATATATATATATATATATATATATATATATATATATATATATATATATATATATATATATATATATATATATATATATATATATATATATATATATATATATATATATATATATATATATATATATATATATATATATATATATATATATATATATATATATATATATATATATATATATATATATATATATATATATATATATATATATATATATATATATATATATATATATATATATATATATATATATATATATATATATATATATATATATATATATATATATATATATATATATATGTAGATATATATACAGTCACACACCCTTTTTTCAACATCTCCGCTCACACACCATCCATTCCTGGTGCTTTACCTGCTTTCGCTTCATACAATGCCCTTTTTACCTCATGTCTTGTAATCTCTCTCTCATATTCATATCTCGTTACTGGCACTTGAACATCCCCCACTGCCAGTATAGCTTCCTCTCTATCTTCCTCAACATTCAGCAAGCACTCAAAATATTCTGCCTATCTTTTCCCTACATCGTTCCTCTTAACATCTGTCCATTCACATCTTTCACTGTGTCTTCCATTCACGATCCACCCTTCCTTACTCTCTTCACTTCTTTCCAAAACTTCTTTTTATTCTCCTCATATGACCTTCTAAAATCCTGACTCCACTTAACATTTGCCAATCTCTTCTACTCCTCTACCTTCTGCTTGGTTTCCACATTTTTATCCCTATATCTTTAATACTTCTCCCTACTTTTACACTGCAGCCATTCCTCAAAAGCACTCTTTTCCTCTTCCACCTTCATTTTCACCCCTTCATTCCACCACTCGCTGCCCCTCCTCATGCCACTTCCAACAAACCTCTTTCCACACACATCACTTGCATTTCCCACAAAACATTCTTTCATCAACCCCCATTCCTCCTCTAGCTCCCCAACTTCTCTTTCTTTCAACCTGTCATATGCCACTTTCATCCTGTCCTGATATTCCTGTCTCTTCTCTGGCTTTTTTAACTCTTCCACCTTCACCATTTCCCTTCTACATTCCCCCACTCTATTTCCCCACTCTTTTGCTACTACCACTTTTGCTTCAACCATTAATGATCAGACATCCTAGCAGCCACACCCATAAATGCATGTACATCTTTCACTCTACCAATCATGCTCTTTGCTACCAGCACATAATCCATCAATGCTATTGCTTTCACTCTTCCATTTGCCACTCTCATCCATGTATACTTATTTATTAATTTCTTGAAAAAACTATTACCTATCACCAACTCATGCTCCACACACATATTTAATAGTCTCTCGATACTGTCATTCCCACCTGGATCCCCATGCTTTCCTACAACACCTTCTACCTCTTCATCACCCACTCTGGCATTCAAGTCACCCAAGACAACCACTTTGTTCCTTCTACTCAGACCATCCACACACCTAGTTAACTCAGTCCAGAATTCATCCCGCTCTTCCTCACTTCTCTCACATCCTGGCCCATACGCACTACCAAAAATCCAACATTCCCTACCTATCCTAGCCCTCACCCACATCAGCCTAGATAACACTTCTTTCCATTCCACGACCTTATTTACCATCCTTTCACTCAGCAATAATGCCACACCTTCTCTCGCTCTCCTTCTTTCAAACCCAGATACCCTACCTGTCACATCACCAAATGCCACTTCTCCTTTTCCTTTCATCTATTATAATAGTAATGATAATAGTAAAGAAATATTACAAATAGAGAAAACTAAATAAATATAATATAAAAAAAGCTGCAAAGTGAAAATCTTCAATATGGTTGGGAGTTTATCTTGCTGAATGACTTCGTTGAGGCTATTCTTCAGAAGAGTTTTTTCAATTATATCAGGGGTCCATCGCCCCCTATATAAATTGAGATTGTCCTTCATTTCAATGAGGGAAGATTCCTCATTTCTTTGTTTGAATTGACAAGTGCTTTTGAATAACATAGTGGCACCACCCTAACCAATACTATGATTTTGTTCGTTGATATGTGTAAAAACTGCCGAATTTTCTTGATTATATCTCACTGCCCTCTTGTATTCAGAGACTCTCTGGGCTAGAGAACGACCTGTCTGTCCTATGTACACTTTACTGCAATCATTACAGTTGATTTGATATACTCCCGCATTAAATTCTTTTTTATTTTGCTGACGTTAACTAATTCCTTTATTAGTGTGATGGAACACTTAAAAGTGAATGGAGACTGTTTGTCTAAAGCATCATTTATAATGCCTAGCTTTTGGTGAAAAGGAAGAAGGATTTTGTTGAAATGATTGTATTTAGGGTTCCTGGCTGAATTGTAAAAAACTTGTTTAGTTTTCTGCAGAGCTTTGTCAAGGAAAAAGTGAGGATAATAGAGAAAATAAAGCTTTGAATAAGCGGTTTGAATTTCATATTTTAAATAATTATGCTGCATATCAGGAGAGCTCTGAAATTTAGATTGAAAGCTATACCTAATTTTAATTTGTGTTCATGATAACTATAATAGTGCACATAAGACGCCGAGTGGGTGGCTTTTCTATAAACTTTGATATTATAACCAAAGACTCTCTAACAATGAGGACATCAAGGAAAGGCATTCGGTTATAGTTTTCCCATTCTACTTCAAATTTAATAGATGGACCAAATCTGTTTAATTGTATTAAAAATTAATCAAAGGTTCCCCAGGCATCACCTCAATAACTAAAAATGTCATCAACATAGCATAGCCATATCATGTTGGGAGGATTAATTGCACTCAGAAGCTCAGTTTCAAAATACTCCATATGGAAATTAGCTAATATCGGAGACAGAGGACTTCCCATACTGTAACCGAACTTTAGGCTATAAAAATTATCATTAAAAGAAAAGACATTATTACTCATACAGAGTCTAATAAATTTAATAATTTTTGCTACTGGTATGGAGAAATCGTTTTTAAAACTCAAATTTCTTACTCAGCAAATTAAATACAGCATCTATTAGAACATTTGTAAAAAGTGACTCAATATCAAGGTTGAGTAGCTTAACACCATTAATGGGAACATTTGATAGCCAGACTAAGACGCGATTGGGAAAATTTGCCTAAATATGGGGATAGTAAACTGGCGAACCACTTGGCAAGTTTTGTAGAGAAAGAGTCATGGCAGGAAACAACAGGGCGAAGAGGAATATTTTCCTGATGTGTTTTGGTTAAGCCATAAAAATATGGGAGCTAAGGATTAATAACTTTAAATTTCTCAATGAGTTCTCTGTCACATTTTGACTGGGTTATTTCCCAAACATTTTTATTAGAAGTGGCTGCATCATTTACTAAGGGATTTTTGGAAAGTCCCTCAAATGCATTGGAGTCATTAAGGAGTTGCATTGCTTTATCTACATAAATGTCTTAATCCAAGAGTACGAGTTCCCCTTTATGAAATTTAATATGAGAATATTAGAAGCTTTAGGATAGGGAAAGGACGGGATGAAATAATAGTAGAAGTAATGAAAATCTATAGATATGGCAGGATTAGGCCCTACGATAACGATAGATCCGCTTTTTTAAGGAAGAAATGCCAAAAGAATTTGGAAAGACAGGAGGAATAGATTTCCAGAGTTTAGATGTGGATGGGAAGAAGCAGTTCTTACATTAACCAGTCTGCGAGCTGCAAATCTCTACTTAGTACTTGTGAGACGAGGCAACTTGGCAAGTGTTGCATGCCCCGGCAGTCAGGGAGGGATGCAACTCACCAACTCAACATAGCAGCGATGGAAGCAGTAACAATTGAAAGAGGATAACATGATACCTTACGGTGAAGAGAAAGAGAATACAGATTGGAAGTATATGAGAGCATTATTATAAACAGAGACATATAAGATCTTTAAAAATTTTAAGTAACTGAAAGGAGGAAGAGTAATGACATAAACGAAACAAAACTCCTACATTTTTTGGATGCACATATAGAAATGTAGATTGTGCGTCTTCTTCAAGACAAATTAGAGGCTATCTGGAATTATAGTATGTTAGAAAAATTAAGATTGTAAATTGAGTTAGTTGCAAAAACATTAGGACTATCAGGAGGAGAAAAAATAAAGAGACAGCCAGAAAGTGTTTCATGGAGCTATTAAATTGAACTAAATTTTGGGAGCCCCACTAGGATTTTCTCTGCAAATCAGAGTTAAAAGTTGAAAAAATGTGATACTAGTCTGACTACGAGTAGCAGATGAAAGTTGTGAAGAGAAAGCAAAGGAAAAATATCTGGTAGAATCGTCATCAAAGGCGCGGAAAAGAGAAAAGGATTGAAACTGGAGAAGATCGTTGATAAAGAGAAGGAACAGAGTAGGTGAAAGAACAGAGCCCTGTGGAACACCACATGGAACTGGGAGAGAGCTAGATGTTATGTCATCAACAAACCGATATGTAACGGTCAGAAAGTTAACTGGAATTCAGAGAACAGAAAGAAGGGGCAAAGCCATATGCAAGAACTTGTAACACACTGTCAAAAGCATTAGAAATATCAAGGACGATATCAAAGGATTTCCCATTGTTCTTCAAAGAAAATGACCATACATGAGTGAGTTAAGACAGGAAGTCACCAGTAGATCTTGCCTTGAGAAAACCGTACTGGTGATCAGAAATAAGCGAGTTAGATGCAAGACGCTTCAAGAAGTGAAAATTGAGCAATTTCGAATACTTTAGCAATAGCAGATGCCATGACAATAGTTAAGGTATTAGAGTGGTCAGCTTTCTTAGGAATTGGTTGAACTAGATCTTAGTTCCAAAAAGAAGGATAGATACTAATAATTAGAATGATGCAAAAAAAAAATGACAAAACCTGAGTGCCAGCACACTCCTTAAGGAAGCTTGCAGATATACAAAAAGGTCCAGAAGATTTGCTCGAATTTAAAGAGCAAAAAAGCTTATGGACTTTGCGTGAAGAATGAATAAGGGATGACATTGGGCTAGAGAGGATTTTTGTATGAGGAACAGGAGTGCTGGAAGCACTTATGGAAGAGGTATCAGGAATATGAGAGCTAAAGAGAGAGTGGCTTTGTCAGTAACAAGGTAAGGTACAGAACCGTCAGAATGAATGAGAAGTGGAAAGCTTGAATTACACATGCTTTTGGAGAGGTTTTTGGCTAAGGACCAAAAACATTTTTCAGTGGAAAACGATTTAGGTAATTAACTTTCCTTTGAATCTGAGGAGTGCAGAGATTTCTAGCTGTAATGAAAGCAGAGAAAATTAAATCACGACAGGAGAGGCTTGATACGGCAGGCATGCTCGATTCTTAACCTGAATTGGCATGGTGCAGGCATGGTCAAACCAAGAATTAGGGAAGACAAAATTTTCAAGGATTCCATATCCGAAGTTCTGATCTAGGCAGCCTTTAGGGATACCTGATCAAGGTTGCAGGTCTGAAAACAGTAGGTATCCCATTGAGAATTAAAAAAAAAGTTAAACAACTCATCATGTTGGGTGTGCCCAAAGTGCCAAACTCAACGTTGAGTAGGAGAAATTACTGTAGGGGAAGCGAAAATGGAAAGGATTGAGATTATTTAGTGGTCAGATTTACAAAGAGGGAATGTACAGAATGCGAATAGTTTGAAGGATATAAAGTCAAGAACAGGTTAAGAGGGTTAGCTGCATGGTCATGACGTTCGGGAACAAGAGTTGGATGTTTGATAACATCCCCAGATCATGATGAACAGAGAAAGGAAGGGTCTTACTTCCTCCCACATCACTGTGAGTGGAATGGAGCCACTCACTGTGGTGTACATTGAAGTCTCCAGTATGGAGAACTTCAGCATGTGAGTGGCAAGGGGACAGATATTTAAAGAAGGACACAAAGTTAGTGTAACTAGAATACCAGTCGCAGAATCAGAGAAATTTTGATTATGTGATTCCTCCAAGACAAGTCATAGGCCATATGGATTCCCCATATGTTGATAGAATAAAAGGGTAAAGTCGGTTAGTTTCGAAGACAATATTATCAGAAGGCGAAAATAAAGAGATAGCCAGAAACTGTGTCTTGGGGGCATTGAATTTAACTATATTTAGAGTGCCCCACTCAGATATCCTCTGTAAATCGGAGTTGAGAGTAGAAGAGAGAGTAATACAAGACTGATTACGAGTAGCAGATGAAGGTTGTGAAGAAAAGACGAAAAGTGAAGAGTAAAATCATCAGCAAAGGCATGAAGAAGAGAGGAAGATGGGGATTGTAGAAGATCATTGATAAAGAGAAGGAACAGAGTAAGTGAAAGAACAGAGCCCTGTGGAACACCACTGGTAATAGAGAAAGGGCTAGATGTCGCACCATCAACAACTACAGATACAAATGGTCAGAAGAAAACTGGAAATCAGAGAACAGAGAAAAAGGGTAAAGCCATAGACAGGGAGTTTGGCTAACAGAACCTTGTGCCAGGCTCTGTAGAAAGCCTTAGAGATATCAAGGGGTGCGGCAACAAAGGATTCCCTATAGTTCCTCAAAGAAGATGACCATACATGAGAAAGATAGGACAGGAGGTCACCAGTGAATCTGGTCACCAGTGGATATCAAGGGGTACGACAACAAAGGATTCCCTATAGTTCCTCAGAGAAGATACCCATACATGAGAAAGATAGGACAGGAGGTCACCAGTGGATCTAGCCTTATGGAGGCCATACTGGTAATTGGAGATAAGCGAGTTAAATTCAAAGCGCTTCAAGAAGTGAGCATTGAGCAAAGTTTCAAAAACTTTAGCAATAGAGGAAGTTAAGGCAATAGGTCGGTAGTTTGAAGGAATAGAGCGGCCACCCTTTCTTGGAACAGGTTGAAGTAGAGCATGCTTCCAAGATGAAGGATAGATACTGAGGTGTAAAAGACGGCAAAGCACGGGAGCCAGTTCATCTGCAAAGTCCTTAAGGAACCTTGCAGGGATACCATTAGTTCCATATGCAATGAACCTTATGAAATTTGTGTCAAGAAAGGATAAGGGAGGGCATAGGGTTAGAGAGGGTAAAGATTGAGGGACAAGTGCACCGAAAATGTTTATGGAAGAGTTGGTAGAAAAATGAGAGCCAAAGAGTGTGGCTTTGTCAGTAGAGAGAAAGCTATTGAACCATCAGAACGAATGAGAGGGGGAAAGTTTGATTTACAGAAGTTTTGGGAGTGGTTTTTTGGCTAAGGACTGGAAGCATTTGTCAGTGGGAGAGGAGTCAAGATCATCAAATTCCATCTTATAAAGGAAGCCTTAGCCCTTCAAATCTGAGCAATACAGCAATTCCAAGCTACAATGAAAGCAGAGCGAGGTAAATAAGAAGGAAAAGCTTGGTAAGATCAATATGCCTGATTCCTGGCTTGAATAGCCATGGAGTAAACCAAGGTTTCAGAAGAGAGAATGTTTTTGTAGAAGAGGGTATGTACACCTCATTTCCCGAGGTCATGATCTCAGCAACTGCTAGGGCACCCTGAATCAGAGTTTCAGGACCGAAAGCAGTAGTCATCCCAAGGGAAGTCAAAGAGAAAGTTGCACAAATTTTCATGTTAGGTACGCTCAAAGTGCCAAAGGCAGCGCTGAGTAGGAGGGATTGGTGTTGGGGGAGGAAAAATGGAGGAGATTGAGGTCATAGAGTGGTCAGATTTAGCAAGAGGGGAAAGCACATAAGAGTAGTTTGAAGGATTAGAAGTAAGAATTAGGTAAAGAGCGTTGGCCATGGCATCAGCCTCCTATTGAAAGCTTACGACTGAAGGTATTAGGATGCAACTAGGACTGGTCCAGAGAGTTCCAGGTTGAGTCTTCCTTCAGGACAGTTATTTCCTCATGCCTACATCTACACTGAATATTCTGGTGTATTCATTACACATCTCTTGCTATTCCATTACATTTGACAAGTCACAACATTCCCCACATCTGTCTCTTTTTCTTTCTTTTTTCCTCACATTTGTCATTATTTATGAAAGGTCCACAGCTAATGGCTCCCAGTACCCGGCATAGAGGGGTGAGAAGAATCTCCGGGGATCGTGTTGGCTATTGGCTTGAGGGCAGACACACCTGGTGGTAGCAATGGTTCTGCCCTTAACCTTGCACCTCCCAATAAATCTGCTTCTTTCGCTCTTTACTATTATAACATTCGTGGGCTGAACTCTAATCTTTTGTCTGCGGAACAGCACTTGGGCACTTTCCTCCCTAACCTTCTCCTCCTATCTGAAACCAGCTTGACTATACATGCTTCCTCTGACCCATTTGAAATCTCTTTCTATAATCTGTATACTCGTTTTCGTTCCAAAGGTGGGGTCTGTGCATACTGAAACACTAACACTCCTACTGCGAGGCTCATGGACCTTAAATCTCCTGACTTTGATGTTCTCTGGCTAAAAGTCTATCTCTCCACTACCAATATCTTCCTTTGCTTCTGCTACTGTTCTCCAAACTCCACCGAGTTTGTGTCTTTCTTTGAATATCACTCCTCATGCCATGAGTCCTTGCTATCTTCACACCCACATGTTAAAGATCTCTACCTTGGAGACTTCAATGTACACCACAGTGAGTGGCTTCATTCTTCTCACACTGATGTGGTAGGAAGCGAGGCCCTTGCTTTCTCTATTACTCACAATCTGGAGCATATTATCATACATCCTACTCGCTTTCCTGATAGTCACGAATATGCTGCAAACACTCTTGACCTAGTTTTATTGCTAACCCTCAGTGCCGCCTTTGGCACTTCAAGCGTACCCGTCATGAAAATTTACGTAACTTTCTATTTGACTTCCCATGGGATGACTACTGCTTTTCGTCCTGCAACCCTGATCAGGTAGCTCTAAAAGTTGCCGAGATCATGACCGCAGGAATTCAGGTGTACTTCCCCTCTTCTACAATAACTTTCTCTCCCCCTAGACCTTGGTTTGACCGTGCCTGTTCCATGGCTATGCAGGCTAGGAAACAGGTTCATTGATATTACCAAGCCTCTCTTCCCGATTTAACACGTTCTGCTCTTATTATAGCTAGGAACCGCAGTACTGCTCAGATTCGAAGGTCTAAGGCTTCCTTTATAAGAAGGAAAGTTGATGACCTTAACTCCTCTCCCACTGACAAATGTTTTTGGTCTTTAGCAAAAAACCTCTCTAAAAACTTCTGTAACTCATGCTTTCCCCCTCTCATTCATCCTGATGGTTCTATAGCTTGCTCTCCCACTGACAAACCCACTCTCTTTGGCTCTCATTTTTCTGATAACACTTCCATAAACAATTCCAGCGCACCTGTTCCTCAATCTTTACCCCTCTCTAACCCTATGCCCTCCCTTATCCTTTCTTCACGCAAAGTTCATAAGGTTCTTTGCTTACTAAAGATGAACAAGGAATCTGGTCCCGATGGTATCTCTGCAAAGTTCCTTAAGGAGTTTGCAGATGAACAGGCTCCTTTGCTTTGCCATGTTATTCGCCTCATTCTGTTAACCAGTATCTATCCATCATCTTGGAAGAATGCTCTAATTCAACCTGTCAAACTCCCTGCCTATGGCTTTACCGCTTCTTTCTGTTCTTTAATTTCCAGTTTTCTTACTGACCATTTTATATCTGTGCTTGTTGATGACACGACATCTAGAACTTTCTTTGTTACCAGTAGTGTTCCACAGGGCTTTGTTTTTTCACCTATACTATTCCTTCTCTTTATTAATGATCTTCTACAATCCCCATCTTCCTCTTTTCTTCATGCCTTTGCTGATTTATCTACCCTTCACATTTTCTCTGCCTTTTCTTCACAACCTTCATCTGTTACTCGTAATCAATCTCTTATCACTCTTTCTTCTACTCTTAACTCCGATTTGCAGAGAGTATCTGAGTAGGGCACTCAAAAATTTAGTTAAATTCAATGCCTACAAGTCACTGTTTTTGGCAATCTCTTTATCTACTTCTCCTCCTGATAACCCTATTTTCTTCGAATCCAGTGAAATTTACACTCTTAACTCTATCAACATATTAGGCATCCATATAGCCACCAACTTGTCTTGGTGGAATCTCAATATCCAAATTTCCAAATCTTCATCCAAAAACGTGGGAGTTTTGTTTCGTTTTCACAATTATTTTTCCTCTTTGCAGTTACTTAAAGTGTACAAAGGTCTTATCCGTCATTGCTTAGAATACTGCTCATATATCTGGGGTGCTTCTTCCTTTACTTATCTTCTTCATAGGATTGAATCTATGGCAGTCAGACTCATTAATGATCCTTCTCTTACTTCTAATATATATATATATATATATATATATATATATATATATATATATATATATATATATATATATATATATATATATATATATATATATATTATATATATATATATATATATATATATATATATATATATATATATATATATTCTTATATATATATATATATATATATATATATATATATATATATATATATATATATATATATATATATATATATATATATATATATATATATATATATTAGAAGTAAATGATTCATGTTTTCACATATGTAATGTGCTTATTTGATAATTTCATGGCCCGAATGAGATTGGGAATTGAATTAAATGCTAAAATGAAGCCGCGAGTGTGGTTGGGGAATCTGAAATATGAACATAGTGGCATTCAGTTAGAATGCGTTCATTCCAAAGTATAGCAGATA
>JAXCGZ010003206.1:10000-20090 GCA_037179515.1 Halocaridina rubra | reverse complement strand
TGAATGACTGTGTATGTATGCATGCATATCATTGGAAAGGACTAATAACTCTTGTGGTGAAATGAATACCACAAACTCACTCTCTCTCTCTCTCTCTCTCTCTCTCTCTCTCTCTCTCTCTCTCTCTCTCTCTCTCTCTCTCTCTCTCTCTCTCTCTCTCTCTCTCTCTCTCTCTCTCTCTCTCTCTCTCTCTCTCTCTCCTAGATATGTATGATTATGAAGCCCCAGAAGCATTTTTACTGCTCATCTAATTAGTTATTCATTCATGAGTATATGAATGCATATATATATATATATATATATATATATATATATATATATATATATATATATATATATATATATATATATATATATATATACGTGCATGCATGTATATTAATATGTACCTACTTATTACTCTAATCTCAAAATTGTTATACTATATCTGCTTCAAATAGTGCCAATAACAGTACTTGGGGACATGTGAACGCACCGCAAACCCATAGACTTACAAATTTTAACTTTACAGTTTATGTTTAACCATCTTACTAAAAAGTATTGATTAATGCTATAAATTAATTACTTCTTTAGCATACATGGAATAATAGACTTTTATAAAGGCAGACGTCTACAAACAAATCAATATTAGCATAATTATAATTAAAAATCAAATATCCACATAAGCTGATGAAGTAATATTAACCTACCAAAACAGACTAGTGCTGTATACAGGGATGATAATGTTACAATACTAAATGCCATAGACGATTTATCGTTATGAGGTGTGTGTGATTACCTAATTGTGTTTACGGGAAAGAGCCCAAAGCTCGTATCTTCCCGTCTCCTCATCGGTTCCATTTTATACTTAGTGATACTTATCATACCTGTCCTTAAAACTATGGATTGAGATAGCATTAACTACCTCCTCGCTTAGCCAATTCCAATTATCAACTACTCTTACACTGAAAAAGTATTTCCTTACATCCTGCAAAGAAGTTTTCTAACGAAGCTTCAAACTATGACCTCTAGTTCTAGAGCCAGCCATATCAAAATATCGATCCCTATCCACTCTAGCATAACCATGAAGGAATTTAAAGACTGTCACCATATCCCCCCTCGCTCTTCTAGCTTCGAGTGATGGTAAGTCTAATTCCCTCAACCTCTCATCATAACTGAGATTGCGTATTTCTGGCACCAGTTTCGTGGCATGTCTTTGAACTTTTTCAAGCTTAGCTATGTGCTTTTTCAAGTGCGGATTCCAAAAGGGGGCTGCATATTCCAGTTTTGGCCTCACATAGGTTACATAAATATTTCTGAACATTTCCTTGTCCATGTGCCTGAAGGCTACCCTTACATTTGATAAGAATGCATATGCTGCCCTTACTATGCCATTTATATGTATTTCTGGAGACAAATCTGCCAGTATGTTTACTCCTAGATCTCTCTCATTTTCTGTCTCTTGAAGTTGTACTCCAGCCACCGAGTAGTCAAGCTTGGGCCTTCTTGCACTTGTACCCATTCTCATTACCTTACATTTTGAAGTATTGAATTTCATTAGCAACTTTTCTGACCACTCATGCAGATTATTTAGATCCTCCTGAAGTTGTGTGTGTGTGTGTGTGTGTGTGTGTGTGTGTGTGTGTGTGTGTGTGTGTGTGTGTGTGTGTGTGTGTGTGTGTGTGTGATTACCTAATTGTGATTACCTAATTGTGTTTACGGGAAAGAGCCCAAAGCTCGTATCTTCCCGTCTCCTCATCGGTTCCATTTTATACTTAGTGATACTTATCATACCTGTCCTTAAAACTATGGATTGAGATAGCATTAACTACCTCCTCGCTTAGCCAATTCCAATTATCAACTACTCTTACACTGAAAAAGTATTTCCTTACATCCTGCAAAGAAGTTTTCTTACGAAGCTTCAAACTATGACCTCTAGTTCTAGAGCCAGCCATATCAAAATATCGATCCCTATCCACTCTAGCATAACCATGAAGGAATTTAAAGACTGTCACCATATCCCCCCTCGCTCTTCTAGCTTCGAGTGATGGTAAGTCTAATTCCCTCAACCTCTCATCATAACTGAGATTGCGTATTTCTGGCACCAGTTTCGTGGCATGTCTTTGAACTTTTTCAAGCTTAGCTATGTGCTTTTTCAAGTGCGGATTCCAAATGGGGGCTGCATATTCCAGTTTTGGCCTCACATAGGTTACATAAATATTTCTGAACATTTCCTTGTCCATGTGCCTGAAGGCTACCCTTACATTTGATAAGAATGCATATGCTGCCCTTACTATGCCATTTATATGTATTTCTGGAGACAAATCTGCCAGTATGTTTACTCCTAGATCTCTCTCATTTTCTGTCTCTTGAAGTTGTACTCCAGCCACCGAGTAGTCAAGCTTGGGCCTTCTTGCACTTGTACCCATTCTCATTACCTTACATTTTGAAGTATTGAATTTCATTAGCCACTTTTCTGACCACTCATGCAGATTATTTAGATCCTCCTGAAGTTGTGTGTGTGTGTGTGTGTGTGTGTGTGTGTGTGTGTGTGTGTGTGTGTGTGTGTGTGTGTGTGTGTGTGTGTGTGTGTGTGTGATTACCTAATTGTGATTACCTAATTGTGTTTACGGGAAAGAGCCCAAAGCTCGTATCTTCCCGTCTCCTCATCGGTTCCATTTTATACTTAGTGATACTTATCATACCTGTCCTTAAAACTATGGATTGAGATAGCATTAACTACCTCCTCGCTTAGCCAATTCCAATTATCAACTACTCTTACACTGAAAAAGTATTTCCTTACATCCTGCAAAGAAGTTTTCTTACGAAGCTTCAAACTATGACCTCTAGTTCTAGAGCCAGCCATATCAAAATATCGATCCCTATCCACTCTAGCATAACCATGAAGGAATTTAAAGACTGTCACCATATCCCCCCTCACTCTTCTAGCTTCCAGTGATGGTAAGTCTAATTCCCTCAGCCTCTCATCATAACTGAGATTGCGTATTTCTGGCACCAGTTTCGTGGCATGTCTTTGAACATTTTCAAGCTTAGCTATGTGCTTTTTCAAGTGCGGATTCCAAAAGGGGGCTGCATATTCCAGTTTTGGCCTCACATAGGTTACATAAATATTTCTGAACATTTCCTTGTCCATGTGCCTGAAGGCTACCCTTACATTTGATAAGAATGCATATACTGCCCTTACTATGCCATTTATATGTATTTCTGGAGACAAATCTGCCAGTATGTTTACTCCTAGATCTCTCTCATTTTCTGTCTCTTGAAGTTGTACTCCAGCCACCGAGTAGTCAAGCTTGGGCCTTCTTGCACTTGTACCCATTCTCATTACCTTACATTTTGAAGTATTGAATTTCATTAGCCACTTTTCTGACCACTCATGCAGATTATTTAGATCCCCCTGAAGTTCTGTCTGTGTGTGTGTGTGTGTGTGTGTGTGTGTGTGTGGTGTGTGTGTGTGTGTGTGTGTGTGTGTGTGTGTGTGTGTGTGTGTGTGTGTGTGTGTGTGTGTGTGTGTGTGTGTGTGTGTGTGTGTGTGTGTGTGTGTGTGTGTGTGTGTGTGTGTGTGTGTGTGTGTGTGTGTGTGTGTGTGTGTGTGTGTGTGTGGTGTGTGTGTGTGTGTGTGTGTGTGTGTGGTGTGTGTGTGTGTGTGTGTGTGTGTGTGTGTGTGTGTGTGTGTGTGTGTGTGTGTGTGTGTGTGTGTGTGTGTGTGTGTGTGTGTGTGTGTGTGTGTGTGTGTGTGTGTGTGTGTGTGGTGTGTGTGTGTGTGTGTGTGTGTGTGTGTGTGTGTGTGTGTGTGTGTGTGTGTGTGTGTGTGTGTGTGTGTGTGTGTGTGTGTGTGTGTGTGTGTGTGTGTGTGTGTGTGTGTGTGTGTGTGTGTGTGTGTGTGTGTGTGTGTGTGTGTGTGTGTGTGTGTGTGTGTGTGTGTGTGTGTGTGTGTGTGTGTGTGTGTGTGTGTGTGTGTGTGTGTGTGTGTGTGTGTGTGTGTGTGTGTGTGTGTGTGTGTGTGTGTGTGTGTGTGTGTGTGTGTGTGTGTGTGTGTGTGTGTGTGTGTGTGTGTGTGTGTGTGTGTGTGTGTGTGTGTGTGTGTGTGTGTGTGTGTGTGTGTGTGTGTGTGTGTGTGTGTGTGTGTGTGTGTGTGTGTGTGTGTGTGTGTGTGTGTGTGTGTCCGTGTGTATATATATATATATATATATATATATATATATATATATATATATATATATATATATATATATATATATCCTTGCATTCTTAGAATATAAGCGTGGCATCAGAGGACTGCATAATATACTCAAGTCACAAGGCAGCATGCTTAAATATATCCTTTGAAGAGTATGTATAGAAAACTTCTTCCAAAGAGGTAACAAATCTCTTAGCAAGACATAATCTTCACCAATACTTTCTTGACTTCATCGACAGCCAGTTAAGTAAACAATGCTGAAAAAAAAAATTAAGAAAAAACAAAAAAGATGTTGAAAGAAGGCTTCTTCCATAAGGGCATACATATGCAAATTTTGGCACACACATACATACATACATATATATACTCTACTTTCTTAATTCTCTTCTTAAATTTCTACTTCGAATCTTTTCTCCTCATTGAATTTTAATTCTCTTCCTATTCTCATTATATTTTTTCCTTTTTCTACGCTTTCTACATTCTACTCTTCAAATCCTACTTCCTCATTCCACGTGCCATTTGTATTATTTTCTCATTCATGCATCTTCCCTCCTTCACTTTTGCATTCCATGAATACGAAATTTTCCTGCAGGGGGTAAAAGCATTTCATCTGTCTTTTCTCATTATTTATCAATATATTTACTCAGCTATCGGACAGTCCTTCTCCATGGATTCTCAATATATATATATATATATATATATATATATATATATATATATATATATATATATATATATATATATATATATATAAATATATATATATATAGATATATATATATATATATATATATATATATATATATATATATATATATATATATATATATATATATATATATATATATATATATATATATATATATATATAAGAACATAAGAACATAAGAATAGAGGACACTGCAACATGCCTATTGGCACACACGAGGCAGCTCCATTTTTGAATTGTATTTTCAGCATGTCTAACATATTCTATTCTACTCTACTTATTTATTCTATTTTTCTTTTTATGATTTTACTAATAAGCACTAACCTATTCATACCCACCCTACCTCTGTCATATGTCTATCTAATCTACATTTGAAGGTGTCTAAGGTATTGGCATTTACTATCATACTAGGAAGCTTGTTCCATGCATCAGCTACTCTATTACCAAACCAATTTTTACCAATTTCCCTTCTGAACCTAAATTTATCAAGCTTAAATCCATTATTACGAGTTCTGGTTTGATCATGAATTTTTAATACTTTATTAATATCTCCCTTGTTAATCCCATTAAACCATTTATACACTTCAATCATATCCCCCCTAACTCTTCGCCTCTCTAGAGAATGTAGATTAAGTTTTTTTAATCTGTCCTCATATGGTAGATTTCTGATATTGTGTATCATCTTGGTCATTCTTCGCTGCACTCTCTCCAAGGATTCAATTTTCATTCTATAATAGGGTGACCAGAATTGCACAGCGTAATCTAAATGGGGCCTAACTAATGCAAGATAGAGCTGCAAAATAACTTTTTCCGTCCTATTGCTAACGCTTCTTGAGATAAATCCTAAAATTCTGTTTGCTTTATTTCTGACTGCTGTGCATTGCTCTCTTGGCTTAAGACTACTACTCACAAGAACTCCCAAATCCCTTTCACACTGAGAACTCATGATTTCATGGTTATTTAGCTTATAACTAGTATTGTCTTTTATAGTACCCATTTTAACTACTTTACATTTTTCAACATTAAATTCCATTTGCCATCTGTCCGACCATTCAGATAATCTATTTAGATCTTCCTGTAAAGCATGAATGTCTTCTTTTCCATTTATAGTTCTACCTATTTTAGTGTCGTCTGCGAATTTACTTAGGTTACTACTGATATCCGAATCCAGATCATTTAGATATATGATGAATAATAGGGGACCCAGTACCGAGCCTTGTGGTACCCCGCTAGTAACCGAGCCCCACTCTGATTTCTCTCCATTTATGCAAACCCTCTGTTTTCTGTCTTTTAACCATTGTTTGATCCATCTGAGCACAGCTCCTCCTATACCATGAGCTTCCAGCTTTTTAACTAATCTTTTGTGAGGAACTCTATCAAAAGCTTTGCTAAAATCTAGATATATTGTATCATATTCTTTGCCACAATCTACTGCCTCGTAAACTTCTGAATAAAAAGACAGTAAGTTTGTAAGGCACGAAAAACCCTTAAGAAACCCGTGTTGTGAAAGTTTTATCAGTCTGTGTAATTCTAGATGTGCCCTTATTTTATTTGCAATTATGGATTCTAGAATCTTACCCACTGTTGACGTTAAACTTACCGGCCTATAATTATTCTTTTTAACACGTTCTCCTTTTTTAAATATTGGTACCACATCTGCCAATTTCCACTCCATGGGTACCGAGCCTAATATTATTGAATTATTAAATAATGCAGTTAGAGGACAACTAAGCTCTTCCTTGCATTCCTTTAATATTCTAGCATATATTCCATCAGGTCCCGGAGATTTATGAGCCTTTAATTTATCTATTTCTCTTATTACCTCCTCTCTCGTAATATTTATTGAACTAAGTATATTATCGGGACTGTCTCTGTAAATGGATTCTACTTCCGGAATATTTTCCAAGTTTTCATTTGTAAATACAGATAAGAAATAATCATTTAAACATGTACACATCACTTTATCGTCATCTGTGATATGGCCATTGGCTACTTCAATTGGTCCGACTTTTTCCTTAAATTTTGTTTGATAATGTTGATAAAACCCTTTAGGATTTTCTTTAGCTTCTCCTGCTATTCTAACTTCGTATTTTCTTTTCGACTCTCTAACTATCTTTTTAACTTCCCTGTTTAACTGTATATATTGTTGCCTCACATATATATATATATATATATATATATATATATATATATATATATATATATATATATATATATATATATATATCCTTAGACTCCCAGTTATTTAACCCACTATTTACTGAACCCTTACTGACTAATTTCTCTGCACAAGTATTAATCAATAATGAAATGATTAATACTTGTGCAGAGAAATTAGTCAGTAAGGGTTCGGTAAATAGTGGGTTAAATAACTGGGAGTCTAAGGATAAGAACCATTTGTTACATAGAACAAATATTAACAAAAAGAATAGCCACAAGAAGGGTGAAGCTAGAGAAAGTTTAAAAGTATATTATACAAACAGCCGTAGTTTAGGTAACAAGATAGAAGAACTGAGAGCCATAGTATGTAGTGAGAGACCGGATATAATATGCATTAGTGAAAGTTGGATTAAATTAGAAAGCAAACACCTTAAAGCTGAGTACATAATTACAGGATATAAACTTTATAATGCTGATCGTAGTGCAGATAAAAGAGGGGGAGGGGTAATTATGTATATTAAAGACAGCCTCAGAAGCTGCATTAAGTCTGGAATTAAGACAAATCTAAATTCAGAAACCTTATGGGTTGAAATTAAAAATAATATAGAAAGTCTAGTTGTAGGAGTAGTCTACAGACCACCTGATCTAGATAATATAGAGTCGCAAGTTATATACGATGAAATTTCTAAAGTGAGCAGGTCAAATAGAGTTTGCATTGTAGGCGATTTTAATTTTAGACACATTAACTGGGAAACCATAACAGGTGATAGTAGCTCTAAGGAGTTTTTGGAAGTACTAGAAGACAATTTCCTTTCTCAGCATGTACATGAAGCAACACGGGGGGTGAATACACTAGATTTAGTTCTTAGTAATAGAGAAAATATGGTTACAAATTTAGAAGTTGGTGAAAAATTGGGCAACAGTGACCATGATTCCATTAGATTTAACATAATTTTCAAGGAAACTATAAAGGAAAATAAGAATATTGTTCCAAACTTTAGAGCAGGAGATTTTGAGGGCTTAAAAACGAAATTATCTAATGAGGTATGGGAAGGGATTTCTGGGGTACAGATGTGGGTAGTTAATCCAGCAGGTCAGGTCGCAGGTAGCGGATTACCCCAAAATTTGGGTACCACATGCCAAGGATTATCACAAGATAAGATCAATACATTAAATTCTCTCACAGGAAAGAACAGCAGCCCGTCAGTTAATATAAATTTGGATGAGGAATATAACAATTTTGTCATGACTCTTAAGAATAGTCAGAGAGACTATATTCCCATGAAACATTGCAGATCAAGAAAAAATGACCCTAAATGGATGAACAATAGAATAAAGAATCTTATAGGTATTAAAAGAGGAATATACAGGAAATTAAAAAGAGGTGAAGAGCAGGTGAGGCAGCAATATATACAGTTAAACAGGGAAGTTAAAAAGATAGTTAGAGAGTCGAAAAGAAAATACGAAGTTCGAATAGCAGGAGAAGCTAAAGAAAATCCTAAAGGGTTTTATCAACATTATCAAACAAAATTTAAGGAAAAAGTCGGACCAATTGAAGTAACCAATGGCCATATCACAGATGACGATAAAGTGATGTGTACATGTTTAAATGATTATTTCTTATCTGTATTTACAAATGAAAACTTGGAAAATATTCCGGAAGTAGAATCCATTTACAGAGACAGTCCCGATAATATACTTAGTTCAATAAATATTACGAGAGAGGAGGTAATAAAAGAAATAGATAAATTAAAGGCTCATAAATCTCCGGGACCTGATGGAATATATGCTAGAATATTAAAGGAATGCAAGGAAGAGCTTAGTTGTCCTCATACTGCATTATTTAATAATTCAATAAAATTAGGATCGGTACCCATGGAGTGGAAATTGGCAGATGTGGTACCAATATTTAAAAAAGGAGAACGTGTTAAAAAGAATAATTATAGGCCGGTAAGTTTAACATCAACAGTGGGTAAGATTCTAGAATCCATAATTGCAAATAAAATAAGGGCACATCTAGAATTACACAGACTGATAAAACTTTCACAACACGGGTTTCTTAAGGGTTTTTCGTGCCTTACAAACTTACTGTCTTTTTATTCAGAAGTTTACGAGGCAGTAGATTGTGGCAAAGAATATGATACAATATATCTAGATTTTAGCAAAGCTTTTGATAGAGTTCCTCACAAAAGATTAGTTAAAAAGCTGGAAGCTCATGGTATAGGAGGAGCTGTGCTCAGATGGATCAAACAATGGTTAAAAGATAGAAAACAGAGGGTTTGCATAAATGGAGAGAAATCAGAGTGGGGCTTGGTTACAAGCGGGGTACCACAAGGCTCGGTACTGGGTCCTCTATTATTCATCGTATATCTAATTGATCTGGATTCGGATATCAGTAGTAACCTAAGTAAATTCGCAGACGACACTAAAATAGGTAGAACTATAAATGGAAAAGAAGACATTCATGCTTTACAGGAAGATCTAAATAGATTATCTGAATGGTCGGACAAATGGCAAATGGAATTTAATGTTGAAAAATGTAAAGTAGTTAAAATGGGTACTATAAAAGACAATACTAGTTATAAGATAAATAACCATGAAATCATGAGTTCTCAGTGTGAAAGGGATTTGGGAGTTCTTGTGAGTAGTAGTCTTAAGCCAAGAGAGCAATGCACAGCAGTCAGAAATAAAGCAAACAGAATTCTAGGATTTATCTCAAGAAGCGTCAGCAATAGGACGGAAAAAGTTATTTTGCAGCTCTATCTTGCATTAGTTAGGCCCCATTTAGATTATGCTGTGCAATTCTGGTCACCCTATTATAGAATGGAAATTGAATCCTTGGAGAGAGTGCAACGAAGAATGACCAAGATGATACACAATATCAGAAATCTACCATATGAGGACAGATTAAAAAAACTTAATCTACATTCTCTAGAGAGGCGAAGAGTTAGGGGGGATATGATTGAAGTGTATAAATGGTTTAAAGGGATTAACAAGGGAGATATTAATAAAGTTTTAAAAATTCATGATCAAACCAGAAC
>JAXCGZ010003206.1:0-5000 GCA_037179515.1 Halocaridina rubra | reverse complement strand
CTGACTGAAACTCCTTGTGTGTGTGTGTGTGTGTGTGTGTGTGTGTGTGTGTGTGTGTGTGTGTGTGTGTGTGTGTGTGTGTGTGAGTGCGTGCGTGCGTGTGTGCGTGCGTGCGTGTGTGTGTGAATGAGTGTGCGTGTACTACTTTCAGTGCGAAAAAGTAACACAGAAAATAACACATACATATCCAAGGATAGGTATATAATAAATACTTGATGTACTAATATTTCTGTACATACTACCTTTTATCAGTGTCTATCTAGACTTAAAAAAAAAAAAAACATTCATGAATTTAAAAACAAAACAGATTAAGAAATGCAAATAAACAAGAAGAAAAGAAGCAATCAATAATTCAATTTTAATAGAAATAACTTAAAGCAGCATTTCATGATTTTGAGTATTTGAAACATTTTGATTCTTTCTATTTTTTGGTTTGTAAATGTGCTTAAAAAAAAAAAACACTCCCCTTCACCCTATATTCTCCCCTCCTCTCTCTTTCACCATTCTCCCATCCCTCTATTTTCCCTGGAAATAAAATGTAAGCACCCTTTCCACTAAGGGAAAAAAGGGTCAAACTCCTGTGTAACTGACAGACAGAGAGACATCAAACAAAAGACAAGGAAATTTAATATTCCCGTCAGGAACAAAAGCAGCATAAACAACTTTGGATTTGCCCTCCTTAATGACATGTCAACAGGAAAATCGCATCACATATATATACTGTGTATATACGGCCGCTTTTCTCTCTATTTAGGTTTGTCTCTTCTTTTGATGTCTTTTGTTGTACACGTCACTTCATCTCATTCTCTAATCACTGAATTAACAAGATCCTTTTTTACTTGACTTGTTCAAGTCCTGGTAAGGGTAAAATTATTATTGTTTTCACATATTGTGTGTGTGTGTATATATATATATATATATATATATATATATATATATATATATATATATATATATATATATATATATATATATATATATATATATACTCTCTCTCTCTCTCTCTCTCTCTCTCTCTCTCTCTCTCTCTCTCTCTCTCTCTCTCTCTCTCTCTCTCTTACTGTATTAATATATCATATATATATATATATATATATATATATATATATATATATATATATATATATATATATATATATATATATATATATATATATATACACTAAAGTGTATATCTGTATACATTAACTCATTCATATAACGTGCACACGCATACAGTTTGCATGTATATACGTGTATATGTCACTCTTAGGCTAAGATACACTCAACTACTCCATAAAACAAAGAATACATTGTTAATGAATTTTAATACAATAATAATAATGTAATAAAGCACTACAATACAGTAATACATACATTAATATGTGGGTAGATTATATTTAGGTTTTTATTCGTACCTACGAATGTTTGAAACTAGGTTGCTTTTAAGCATGGGAGTATATATATATATATATATATATATATATATATATATATATATATATATATATATATATATATATATATATATATATATAATATTCAAATAAGTACATTACCATATGTGAAAACATGAATAATTTTTACCCCGACTGGGACTTGATTCTAGGAGACATAGTTGGTAGCGCCTTGGCACAGTAATTGTGTCCTAGGTTCAAGTCCCGGTCGGGGTAAAAATTATTCATATATATATATATATATATATATATATATATATATATATATATATATATATATAAGCACAAACTGTTAACATGCAGCATTATATAGTAAAGAAGCCCATCAGTGAAACAACATTCACTTGTGTTTGAGAAGGGATCCAGTTAGGACCCGAAAAATAGCGTTTTTTTTTTTCTGTGTTGTATCGCTGATGGGATTCCTCTCTCTCTCTCTCTCTCTCTCTCTCTCTCTCTCTCTCTCTCTCTCTCTCTCTCTCTCTCTCTCTCTCTCTCTCTCTCTCTCTCTCTCTCTATATATATATATATATATATATATATATATATATATATATATATATATATATATATATATATATATATATATATATATATATATATATATATATATATATATATATATATATATAAACTTATTCATTACCCACAAACCCAAAAATTACTGCCATACACTTCAAAAAATGTATGCAAACTAGAGGCAAATAATAAATACATATAAAATAAAAGGAAAAATATAAACAGACACATACATATACAGGGCAATAAATGCAAATCAGCGTAGTGCTCAGAGTGTCATGTGTCGAACGGCTCTCCAGAGATTAATTTGAACTCTTCCTGGAACATATAAAATTTATGAACCCAATGATACAATGATGATGATGATGAAGAAGATGTGATATCCGATGAAGGAGTACACAGGATAATATGAAGTAGAAGAGAAGATGGAAATAGAAGAGAAGATGGAGTATAAAAGAAAGAAAGATAAGAAACATTTGAATAAATAGGGGAAAAAGTAAACGTGAAGATAGGAGAGAAAAATAAATTTAAAAAAAATAAAAAAACATGTGTGTAATAGTGAAAAACATGGTAAGCGACAAAGAAGAGAACAAGGAAATGAAAGAGAAGTTAAACTATGAAAAGGAGGATCTGATGATAATAGTAACAAATCATACTCTGGTGTGGAGGAGGAGAATGTTTCAAATAGTCACAGCGGTAAAGGATGTTGCATAAAGTGCATGCAAACTGCAAACCATAAACAGCTGTTCATAATAAAAAGGTATAATAAGATAAGACATAATAATAAACCTTTATTTCCATTATACAATGGGTATTTGTCAGCCGGGGCAAGCCCCAACCCCCCACTATGGTGCCCAACCACATCAGTAACCTGCTAGTACACAGCTTAAACTCTCGGTCTTGGACGGGAACCGATCTCTCGACCTCTTGAATGCGAAGCTAGCGCGTTGCCACTGTACTAGCCAGAGGCTAGTGCAAAAGGTAATAAAACACTGTCCACAAGACAAAATGAAGCAAATGATTCCATATCACATGAATGGTGTCAACAACACATTGGATCTCAGCAATATACTCAAAGACCAGTACTTTCAAGGAGAGGGGCTTCAAATACCATTTCAGTATGAATTACTTATAAAAACACGCACAATTTAAAAATTCTAAGAAAGGCATTCGTAATACCTCTATAATACAAATTTCTTTTATCTAATCCTTATAACAAAGACTAATGACAGACGGGCAGACAGAGACAGAGTGAGATGGAATGGGTTTTTTCTTAATCATGAACAACATAAAACTCTCATTAGTGTCATTAACTTCGAGCCATAATACCCACCTTAATACTCGACTTAGTTCGCAAAATCTTGCCTCGTCGAAGTAATCAAAGGGAAAGAAAATTCTCGCTTTTGACGCACATGATGACTAAGATGCTACAGATAGAGCACAAACTAGGATGGGTACGACTAGTGCACCACGCATGTGCACAAAAAAACACACACATATGTATGCATGTATTTTCTTATATATATATATATATATATATATATATATATATATATATATATATATATATATATATATATATATATATATATATATATATATATATATATATATATGAATAATTTTTTTACCCCGAACGGGACTTGAACCTAGGACTTATAATTACTAAGTCAAAGCGCTACCAACTACACACCACAAAAGGTTAAAAGGAATCCAACCTTATAGCTATATCTGCTGTACTTAGGAATGAACGCATTCTATCTGAATGCCACTATGTTCATATTACAGATTCCCCAACCTCACTCGTGGCTTCATTTTCGCATTTAATTCAACTCCCAGTCTCATTCGGGCTATACAATAATCAAATAAGCACACTACATATGTGAAAACATGAATAATTTTTTACCCCGACCGGGACTTGAACCTAGGACTTATAATTACTAAGTCAAGGCGCTACGAGTGAGGTTGGGATATCTGTAATATGAACAAAGTGGCATTCAGATAGAATGCGTTCATTCCTAAGTATAGGAATGTGTGAATTCATATATATATATATATATATATATATATATATATATATATATATATATATATATATATATATATATATATATATATAAATATATATATATATATATATATATATATATATATATACATATATATATATATATATATATATATATATATATATATATATATATATATATATATATATATATATAAATATATATATATATATATATATATATATATATATATATATATATATATATATATATATATATATATATATATATATTATATATATATATATATATATATATACATATATATATATATATACATATATATATATATATATATATATATATATATATATATATATATATATACTTCCTTCATTTACGGTTCGTTTTGTATGCCTTCATCAACACCGAATATTCTTGGATATTCGTTAAACATCTCTTATCTTCTCTTCACATCTAGCAAGTCACAACCACCCCATCTCTGTTTTCTTTTTGTTTTCTACATTCTCAATCCCGGTGAGGTTTTTTTTTTTTTTTTTGGTCCGTCCTGATGTCAAAATCAAATTATATTATATTATATATATATATATATATATATATATATATATATATATATATATATATATATATATATATATATATATATATATATATATATATATATATAATTTTTTCAACGGCTAAGTCCTGGTAATAATTATCAACTATATAAAATGCTAAAAATATTTATCCTGAAAAGTGGACATATTTCGCGTCTGCAGTTGTATGACACGACCTTACATACATTTGTATACCGCCACGTTTAATACCATTCTCTCTCTCTCTCTCTCTCTCTCTCTCTCTCTCTCTCTCTCTCTCTCTCTCTCTCTCTCTCTCTCTCTCTCTCTCTCTCTCTCTCATGCACAATTTCTCTTTCTCTTTCTCTCTCTCACTACAAATCTCCCTTGGATGGAAAAAGAAGGAGGGGAGAAGAGCAAGAAGGAGAAAAACAAAAAATATCAGGAATTACAGACCTAAC
>JAXCGZ010003204.1:0-20172 GCA_037179515.1 Halocaridina rubra | reverse complement strand
TTATTGTACTCACTTTGTTTAGCATGCCCAGTACGTTCAGGCTAGAATTGTGAAGCCATTGATGAAACAATAATGTTGCAAATTTTACTAAAATAGAGACATAAATTCCTGTAATACAACAGATTTCTCTCATGGCAAAAAAAATCATATTGCATATTATTGTTCGAAATGGTAAAAAGACTTAACAGAGTGTTTTTGCCTTCCTTTTTATATGAGCTTTAGTATTTATCCTACTTTTATCCAATGTGTAAAATTTTATTTTCTCATAAAATAAAAGCTTGTGTATTGAAGCTTGTAGTATTTTAAGTAGTTTTGTTATTTGTACTCTTTATATTTTACTTTTATTTGGTTTTGACTACCCTGCTAAAAATCTCTGGTAACTGGCATTTTTTGCTGTTTTATGTGTCACTATTAATCCCATTTGAAATGGGGATGGAAACAGGTTAGAGTTGTGGGTATTAAGACTAGATGCATTCGCAATGAAATCGAACACAGGTTTGTCATTAACTTGGTCATTTGGGGAAAGAGTATTATATATAAAAAAAAATATTTGGTTTTAATATTTTATTTTTTATTTTTTTGTAGCATTGCAAGAGCGCTTGAATGAAGAAAAGCTGAAGCGACAGCAAGCAGAAGCATCTAGTCAAGAGAAAGAACGTCAGAATTCCATGTTGAGTGTTGATTACCGGCAGCTACAACAGCAATTGAATAAACTAGAGGGGGAATACAGACAAGAATGTGAAAAGGTAAATATTTTGATAATTATTTTGTTAATTATTTTGAGCATTATTTGTCTTGGTGAAAGGGGAGAAAGAATAGTACCTGCTTATTATTTCAAGGCTCACTTTCTGTGAGGTTTTGAGGATTCTTGTGTCTTAGTTGTGTGAGAGAAGGAATGTTTTCTTTATATCATGTTTATGTAGCATATTTTGAGGATTTTTGTGTCTTAGTGGTGGAGGAGATATACTGCCCACATTTAGTGTGTGATTTAGCTGACTTAAGCCATTATCCTTGATGATTTGGGGAGAAAAAATTTTGTAATTTTATATCCTGTGCTATAAGAATTGGTTACAAGGGATATAGAAGCTAATGTGTTAAATTTATTCTTGCTGCTGATCATTTTGCATAATGTTTGAAGATGAAGAGGTAATTTGCTAACTTACGATAGCACTGCTGGTTTAGCAGGTTGAGGATTCTTGTTTAAAAAAAAAAAAAAAAAAAAAATAAAATAAAATTGGATTTGATTTCTGTTTAGGACAATAAATTTTTCCCAAAAGCTTTGCAATTCTCAGTGATTTAAATGAGAGAAAATGGAGAGTGGTCATTTCTGATGTCTCACTTGTTACCATTGCTGAGATGCTGTAAGTGGGATTGGTGGACGTATAATAACGCAAATATATTTGTCTCTGTTTTAGGAAGGACCAGAGAGAGCAAGAATGCATGAGAATACTTGCTTAAAGTTTAGTTTTATACGGTAATGTTTTGATGAGATTTTTCTTCTTTGCCAAAAAATTCCAGACAGGCAAGATAGAGATTTTTTGGCATTACTGGGGAAGAGATTTAAAAATGTGTTCATATGTATATAGGTAATGAAATTAGTAAGCTATGGTTATGAATGTATTTCAGACTAAGGGACTACAAAAGCAAATTGAAACAGAGAGTGAAAAGAGATCTGCCATTGCAACCGATCTTCAAACCCAATCTTCGGAAATAACTCTCTTGCGCACAAGGGAGAAGCAACTTGTGCGTGACCTGGAGGAAACAAAAGAAGCAAAATCCAGCTTAGAGGAGGAGCTACATAAACTGAGAACCCAGAAATCAGTTGATGATGTACAAATGAAGGAGCTTCAAGACACGTTGGAGGCAGAACAGTACTTTTCAGTAAGATGTTTATGTGAATTGATTTTTAATAGTATAAATCCAATTGCTACTATTGGGCCTCACGGTTAAAGATCCTTGCTCACTCTTTCTGTGGGTTTCCCAAACAGGCTGGTGGAGGGATTTGTGGCAGCCCTTTATCCCCAGGGAGCCAAGAGGAGAAATAGAAGTATATTAGTTTCTGGTGAATGTGTGTTCTTTGACTCAGCCACCCCCTTACAAGGGGGATTGCAGACTCTGTGTGTTCATGTGTATATATTGATATTTTTATCCTTTGGGATTACTATTTTACCCCTTGACTGGCCCTTTTTTTTTTTAAGAGTCAAGGTTTGCTTTTTGACTCAGTCACCCTCTCTTATAAGGAGGGAATTTTGGCTTTTGTATTTAGATGTATAATGCACAAGCATTATAATTATCTTTATTAGCCTATAATATATTGCTTTACTTTATGCAACTGTAAAAACAGATTAATAATCAAATATCCAAGTGTAAGACCATCTTATTTGCTAAAACTCAGGGGTCTGGAAAAACGTGTCTTGACTATACAGTACTCTCCTTGTTACGTTTTTTAAAAGCTCATGATATATTGTTTATTTAAAGTAGCTGCAAAGATATTGAATATAAATTATTGAACAATTATCATTATTGATCACTGTCTTGTTCAAAGACATAGCTTATTAATTAGTGAACCATTAATGTTATTGAATGATGTCTTGTTTGCTATACCTTCATTGTTCCCACAGACACTCTACAAGACTCAGGTTCGTGAGTTACGTGAGGAGGTCGAGGAGAAGAGTCGATTGGTGATGGAATTGGAGGAGGAACGTACTAGTCTAACTCATCAGCTACAGTTAATGGTCTCTCGTGCCGATTCGGAAACATTGGCGAGATCTATCGCTGAAGAGACTGTAGCGGAGCTTGAAAAAGAAAAGACAGTGAAGGAGCTAGAAATTAATGATCTGCTATCTAAGCATTCCTTAGATATAGCTGATAAGGAATCGGCGTATAACAACGTAAGTAGGAATTTCCTTACAAACATTTGCATTTGTGTTTCACGGATAATATTTCTGGAGCACTCTCATTGGTGCAACAGTTTGTTTATTCATGAATTTTTTGAATTATTTATTTAAAAATTTTCGTATTTTGGAATATTTTTATTTTAATTATGATAGTATGAACTGGTTATCATCCAGTGAAATTCAGCATGGAGTTTATTGTAGAATATGAAAAAAAGCACTATGATACTAATTATTATATATTAATTATCTCATTTTAGATTAAATCTAGGGAGGATGAGTTGAACAAGTCCTTGGAAACTTTAAAGAAGGAAAAGGAGGCTTTGAATACGCGAGTTCAGAGCCTGGAAGAAGGTTAGTTACAATTTGAATCTTAATTACAGTTGTTGTTGTTGTTCTCCAAGCTGCCTGGTGAGCAACCTTGAGTCCCTAAGAAAGACCACTGTTGAACCTAGGCTCCCACTCAGAGTACTCAGGGAGTGTATGTTTTGTTATTGGCTTGTGTTACATAGGTACTGAGTGAAGATATGTAGCTCTTAGATTGGTCTGTGCAGTGACTGTGCCTTTCCTTCTTCTTCCAAACTCTGCAACTCAATTCCTGTTTCTGTCATCTCTAACTCGTATAACCGTTTTTATTTCAAAACACTTATCTATAGTCATCTCAGGGCGTACTCTTGCCATATTTTTCGGTCTTCATTACTTTTAACTATTGTTTCAGCATTTTTTTTTAAAGTGTATGCTTCCCTTATTCCTGCCGTATACTTAAACTGCTAGTTTTCTTAAATGTTTACTTGGTGCCCGGGCCCGATGAGGATAATTTTCTTAGCCTAGCTCAGTGTCACACTTAAAGAAATAGGCAGTGCAGTCTTTCATAATATTTTTGATTGAATGAGGTGATGTGTTGCATCCTGAACAGGCATCATTGACAGAGTTATGCAGCCTCTTTTGATAGCGCAGAAAGGCTGGGTGGTGACCGCAGTTAATGCACATGGTAATATTTAATCCCTTTACTATACGTAAATACTGTATTTAGTAGTAAATAAGGATATAAAGTTGTACTAAATCTTTGAATGTACTTCTTTTTATAGAAAGAAGCATTGGTTTCAGAATTTAGTATTGCAGTGGTTTTTTCTTGTTCATTATATAATTCTTTGCATAAGACTACTGTAAACTAATGTTTGTAAGTAAAGAAAGCAGGAAAAGTTTTATCAATATTTATTGGTAAGTTTTTTCCTTTGGTTCCAATCACCCTGCAGATGGGGGGGGGGGAGAATGCAATATGTATTAAGAAAATGATTCATCTTCAGTTCTGTTTAATTTTTGTATTAACTTTCAGAAAACAAGAAAATCATAGCTGAACATAAGGATGGTATTGACAAACTTAGCAAGCAATTAAAGCAAGAGCAGTTGCTAAAGATGCAGGCTGTGAATAAATTAGCAGAGATTATGGCACGCAAAGAAAACTTGCCTGCAAATCGCAAGACCAAGGTTTCTGCTACTGATCTTCGAAGAAAGGAGAAAGAGTGCAGAAAGCTTCAGCAAGAATTAACTATGGTATGCATATTAATGAAAATTCAAAAACTGCTTTATATACATTGCTTGATTTTATTACTCTTGCTGAAATATTTAGTGATATAATTAATGCTATCTGCAGATAAAAAACGGACCTTGTAAAAAGGAGTAACCCCAACCCAATTCAACCTGACTATTCATGGGGTTATTAAACTTCATGCTGGGTACTAGAGGTTACTCATCTTTACAAGATCCAACGATATTTACATGCCTTTGCTCTTAATTGGAAAGCTTTATGGAAAGATTTTAGTAGATTTAACACAGAATTATAATATACATTTCGTGCTTAACAGGAACGCGACAAGTTCTCCCAGATGGTCACCAAATACCAGAAGGATATCCAAGAACTGCAAGCCGTTCTGTATGATGAGAATCAGTTGAAAATACGTTTACAAATGGAAGCGGATTCAAAAGACTCTGAGATTGAATCTCTCACTTGCAAATTGGCTAATGTTAACAGTGAAACAGCTTCTCTTAGCAGTGGTGCAGATAATGATATTGATGAAATGGGTGAGTACAGAAATCAAATTATTTAGCGTCCCTTGTTCCCAATGACTTCTTTTTTAATCAGTTAAGATAATCGTAGTGATTTAGGAGAAAAAATTCCACCTATGTAGGTCTTGTAGGTCACGCATATGTGTTCTATGGCCGCAATCCCCCTTGTAAGGGGGGTGGCTGAGTCAAAGCACACATTTACCAGAAGCTTACATACCTCATGGATGGCACTACTTAAAGGGATCTTCCACCAGGTTGGTGAGAAAGAATGCCACCCTTGTATTTCATACTCGACGTTGTAAGTGACTAAAATATACACAGAAGTAGTTGCTCGGCAGTTCCTCTCTTCTGGAAGCTCACTTCTTGCTACTAAGTGGCTGCTAGAAGGAGGAAGGATTGTCAGAGGGATGAACTCTTCTCAAGCTGTATTTCTTGCCACTAAGCAGCTGTTAGACAAAGGAGAGATTGGCAAGAGTCATAAGGTCCTGCTACCTAGGTGTCTTCTTTACAGTTTTGACTTTCTTAGATGGGCAATAACATCATCATTGAACGAAAAGTAGATATTTGTCTTCCTTTTTTTATATATATATTGTTCTTGGAATCTTCTGTCCTCTATAAATGTCAGAATATCATGACAAACTGATCAGTATGATATTATTATTTGTTCACCTGAATAGTAAATTCATATTCATCCCGAAGCATGGTGGTTGTGTTGCTTGTTCTGCTGAAGAAAAGTAATATAGAAAGGGTAGAATTTAAGGTGGTAGGAAAATAGTTATATGAATCTGAATGTTAACCCATCCCATGAATGGATTGAACAAATGTATGTTTTCAAGCTAAATTACTTATATTCATGGAGCGGCGAAATATATAGAACAATATATGAGCCAGCTTAAAAACACTACTTTAAAACCCATGATACTCTGCCATACTGAAGTAGGGCTAGAAGAGGTCTGCAGCATTGTTTGCATTTTGATGTGCACTTGTAAGTGCTATGTTGTTTGCACAAGAAACTCTACCTACTTGGGGGTAATGTGGATGGGTAGATTATGCATACCGCCGTATGTACTCATTTATCGTGCGATCTCGTATATTGTGCGACCACCAAATTTTCACCCATAAAAATTTTATCATGTATCTCGTATATCATGCGAGTTTATATTTTGAGAGACCAAATCACTATACTCTATTCTATTTTCTCCCAGCTCCTTATCCCATCTTTAAGTTAAAAAAAAGTAAAAGAGAATGATAGAAGTAAGTGCATACAGCTATAAACAAACCGAACGAGAAACAGCTGTTATTGTTATCAACAGAATTGGCTAACAGCTGCTTTATATCATTTCAACTATCGTACGATCGTAAACAATTACTGTACTAATGGTACATATGGCGTCAAGTAGAATAGGACTGATTTATTTTTTTACATTATACCCAATGTTATAGTGTTATTATAACACGAATTAATATAAGATGTTATGCAATTAAAGAAGCAAAGCTAATGACTATAAATTATCGTGCATTGGCAACATGGATGAAACTCTATTAAACTTCGATATGCCTTCAAAGTCGACGGTAAATAAAATGGGAAAGAAAAGTATTTTAATCAAAACTACTGGGCATGAAAGAACATAATAGTTTCTTTCAACAAGTAAAAGAAAATACTTTGTGTTCTCTAGTTTACCACAATCAGCTGATTTGGAAAAACACAGGCTAACAGCTGTTTTATATCATTTCAAATATCGTACGATCGTAAACAATAACTGTACTTATGGTACATATGATGTCAAGTAGAATAGGACGGATTTACTTTTTTACATTATACCCAATGTCATGGTTTTATTATAACACGAATTAATATAAGATGTTATGCAATTAAAGAAGCAAAGCTAATAACTATAAATTATTGTGCATTGGCAACATGGATGAAACTCTATTAAACTTCGATATGCCTTCAAAGTTGAGGTAAATAAAATGGGAAAGAAAAGTATTTTAATCAAAGCTACTGGGCATGAAAGAACACATAATAATTGTTTCTTTCAACAAGTAAAAGAAAATCCTTTTTGCATTCTCTAGGTTACCACATCAGCTGATTTGGAAAAACACAGGCCTAGATGGTAGTCTCGATCGGTAAAATTTCTTATAAATATTCGCTATGTTTGTGTTTTATAATACGATACTAACATGTGAATATTACATGCATTATTATTGAATAAAGTTAGGTAAACATTGCTTTCATCAAAATCATGTTTATTTTAAATACAGCTGTACTTTTTGACTAGAGTAAATGAATATATAGTTTGGTCAGTGGCGAAGCCTAAGACAGCAGCACTTACACTATTTTTATACCTCGAGTATGATGCGACTCCCCTATAATTAGCTTCAAAATAAGGTCTTCAAAAGTCGCACATTACATGAGTATATACGGTATATGGGTAAAAGTGTGTCTGAATCTAGATCTGCCTTTTTCCAGCTGTTTAGAAAATATAAGGAGAAGCATAGGGAGTTGCCGTGAGGGAGGAACAGTTGCTCTGGAGTTATTAGAGTGAATTTACAAGAAACCAAGGAGCCAGAAGTACTTTCTTTAACCAGTAAAGACTCAGCCTTTATATTTCCTATCTTATAAAAGGCAAATAACAGATACATGTCTAGGTGTGAGAGAGAAAAGTATTCTACATATACATATGCTTCCCAGCTTACTAACGAGATACGTTCTGAACGGCCGTTCGCAAGTAGATTTGTTCGTAAGTTAATAGAGAGAAAAGGCTGCATTTTTTTATCAACTCCCACCTTTATGCTATAGTTAAATATACTCTCTGTGTGTGCGTGCGTGCTTGCGTGTTTTTTTTTTATATATACTGTATATTTATATACACAGTACAGTATATATATATATATATATATATATATATATATATATATATATATATATATATATATATATATATATATATATATATATATATATATATATATATATATATATATATATATATATATATATATATATATATATATATATATATATATATATATATATATATATATATATATATATATATACAGTGTTTCCCCGGTTATTCGCGTTTCTTGGTTCGCGTTCTCACTGTATCGCGGTTTTTTTTTTTATAAATTATTATTTTATTTTATGGGTATATGCAAAAATATTAAAATATTAAAAAAAAACAAATTCTCAGTATTTAAATTTTTTTATTGAAAAAAAAAAACATTTCATTATCTAATTGATAAAAATAATTTACTTCCCAGCCTACGAATAATAAAATAGTAAAAAATAGTAAAAAACATAAATTTAGATAAAGATAGATAGATAGACAGATACGTTTATTGACCACCTCTTTTGAAAAGTACAGTATAATCTTTACAAAAGGAATATTTGGTCCAAATTACAATGAATAAATACAATAGATTTTGTACAATCATCAAATAAGTAAATGAATTTTAAATTAATATACATTGTATTAATAACTGAATGATATACGAACATACAGTATAACTCACCTTATTGCATCATGCGAAATAGTGTTCGATAGCGTACAATGTATTGGGGTCGCAGCTACGTGAGCTAGCATATATATTTATATTTCCAGTAGTTTCATGATTTTATTGATAAAAAAACGTATTTATTAGCCTAAGAATAATAAAACAGTAAAAAATAGTAAAAAACATAAATACTAACAGTATTGCAACATGTAAAATACGATACCGCTATCAGCGTTTCAGACAAAGACTCGTTCAGTCTAACTCACGTGTGCGCCGTTCACGTTGTGCTTATTAAACGTTTTGCTTGTGTTCGATAGCGTACAATGTATTGGGGTCGCAGCTACGTGATCTAGCATATATATTTATATTTCCAGTAGTTTCATGATTTTATTGATGAAAAAACGTATTTCTTAGCCTAAGAATAATAAAACAGTAAAAAATAGTAAACATAAATTCTAACAATATTGCAACATGTAAAATACAATACCGCTATCAGCGTTTCGGACAAAGGCTTCCACCATCTTCCATTGTCTCGCCTCACTCGTGTGCGCCATTCACGTTGTGCTTATTATTATTAATATGTTTTGCTTGTGATTTTTTTACTCGCATATTTTAACCTTTGCAATGCCTCCCAAGCATCCTTCATCTTCTAAGGCTTCTTGTAGTGAGCCTAAGCGGCAAAGGAAAATGTTAGCCATTATAGATAAAGTGAAACTCTTAGATATGTTGAAAGAAGGAAAAAAGTTTGTGGATGTCGGCCGCTATTTTTCGTAAACGTAAAAATTATTGTAAAATCCTGTACCTATGTATGTCAAGTCATCATCACCTCATTCACGGTAAGTTTTCCTATCACTTTCATATAAAATTACGTTGCTTACTGTTGTTTATAATATAAAGGGTGTTTTTTTAACAGTACAGGGAGGGTTTATACAGTGTTAACGTAAAAATATATTAAAATATCTATGTACATATAGGCTGATCCTACTCCGCGGATTACCTGGTTCGCGCCGGGTCCCGGAACCGAACTACCGCGGTATGGGGGGAACACTGTATATATATATATATATATATATATATATATATATATATATATATATATATATATATATATATATATATATATATATATATATATATATATGTTAGTCTCTATCACTATACTTTTATTTTTCTCCAAGTCAATTTGGAAAGTATTTTTTTTTTTAAGAAAATTGCTTTGAGGGTTGCTGTCAATACCCAACAAGCAAAACATCAAGCGTTGTGGTTGGAAAAAACAGTATGTTGTATTTTTCTCCAATGCAATTTGTAATATATTATATTCTTTATTTTGCAGAATATCGCATTGAGGGTTGGCTGTCAATACCGAACAAGCAAAACATCAAGCGTCATGGTTGGAAAAAACAGTATGTTGTTGTTTCTTCTAGAAAGATTATTTTCTACAACTCTGAAAATGACAAGCAGAACTCTGATCCTATCCTGATTCTTGATTTAACGTAAGTATGTCTACTTATTATCCCCCAGAGGGGGGCAAGAATGCATCCTCTGTGTTATCCTTTGTGTCATAAAAGTCAGCTAAGTTGGTTGGGACCAGGGGATTAGAAATCCCCTTCCTGTCTACAGTATTTTGCTTTCTCAAAGAGTCAAGTTTCCTTTAAATCAGTCACCCCTTATAAGGGGAGTTATGGGTTTTGTATATAGCTATAGAAATTGCAAAAAACCTTGCTTACATTAAATATGGTAAATAGGGTTTAAAAAATATCCTTGCTTTAATGACAATTTTAAGTTCTTTTAACTTCATTAATATGTTTTTGACTCTTAATGACAGTTTTTAGGTCATTGAGCACCATATAAATGACCTTAGTTATATTGACAATTTTTAGGTCTCCAAACTTCAGTTAATTATCTTTTCTATCGAGGGTTACCCAAGAAAACCCCAAAAAGGTATATTGTAAGTACATACAGTATGTATGTAAGGTATGGTAAATCGATCCCTAGACTTCCGAAGACTACTGTCTCCATCAGCTGAAGTGGTTACAACTAATATAGTAGAAGACTTGAGGATATCCTTAAAAACATAACAGGGTCAGGTCCCAGGAAAATTCTGCTCCATAAGGAATCTGAGGTTCCTACAGACGACACCTCAGGATCTGAAAGAGGCTCTGGAGGACCTGGTAAGGAAGCAAATCTTGAGGTGTCACTTGTAGGAACCGTAGATTCCTTAGGGAGGACAATTGTCCTGGTTCTTGTCCCTGGTGTGCTGTTAAGGAGATCCTCAAAATTACTTTTTTGTCTGTTGATGGCCACAGTAGCTTTCGAAAGTCTACGGAACAATTTACTTTACCCTAAATACACACTGTATATTTGAAACTGGACGAGGGTTACCGCATCAATATGGACGGGTGCGGCTAAAGAAGCGAGTCCATACCCTTAGGATTGCTACTCTTAACATCGGTAGCATGACCGGTAGAGGAAGAGAAGTTATCTCAGAGAGAGACAGCTGGAGGAGGAGCAAGTGATGGACCGGAACCAGTGGAGACGACTAGTGAAGAGATGCGACCCCATATGAAAATGGGAACGCAAATAGAAGAAGAAGAATATACTTATACCTTTATGGGGGTTTATTGGATAACCTTCATATACTTATTCTCAGTATCCTTACTTCTATTGACAATTATTAAATCTTCAAACTTCATGTATATGCCCTTACATTTAATGACAATATTTAGTTGAAACTGCATATCTGTTTCTTACATTTTTCTAGAAAACTCTTCCATGTTCGGTCCGTCACCCAGGGTGATGTCATTCGTGCTGATGCCCGGGACATACCAAGAATATTTCAGGTGAGATAGACTATGTGGTTAAAGTTGACGAATGAAAAGCAGAGGCAAGAGACTGATTTAGCACTGGTACATGATTATGTACACCTACTATTAAGCAGGGGCCAAAGCTCCCTCTCCAATTACGGGAACCCAATGATCTCCAGGCAGTTATGACTGTAATTATGGGGACCACTATACTGCAGTGGCTAGAATACTCAAGAAGACAAAGCTATGTTTGAGCCTACTGTAGGGTGTTAGGAAGGCCATCCAGCATTAATTACCCATATCCAACCTGTCTGTGTAAACCCCCATTCGAATGAGGAAAACAGCAAATAACAAACTGTCATATATATTTATCATGTACCCTATCATACATTATCATAAACACAGTTTGATAGATAATCGGATACAACCAGCTATAGTATTTGTAAAGGAAAGGACAGGCAGGGTGTTTAAAAGCCTTGCTATTTCAGTTCTTTTGCCATAATTGTAAGCTCTTTGGTAGCATCAAAGGATTTGGCAATATGTTTTGAAAAGAAATTAATATAATATGCATTGGGTGACAAACACACCATAGTAAAGTGGTCTAGGTAACCCTTTTATATATATATATATATATATATATATATATATATATATATATATATATATATATATATATAATATATATATATATATATATATATATATATATATATATATATATATATATATATATATATATATATATATATATATATATATATATATATACAGTAATCCCTCGTTTATCGTGGGGGTTCGGTTCCGGGACCGGCCGTGATAGGTGAATTTCTGTGAAGTAGGAACACCTTTAAAAAAATAAATAAATAAATAAATAATAATAATAATAATAATCCTCCCCACGAGTACAAAGAGGATTATGATTAAAAAGATCATCATCATCCTCATTATATATATATATATATATATATATATATATATATATATATATATATATATATATATATATATATATATATATATATATATATATATATATATATATATATATATATATATATATATATATATATATATATATATATATATATATATATATATATATATATATATATATATATATATATATATATATATATATATATATATATATATATATATATATATATATATATATATATATATATATATATATATATATATATATATATATATATATATATATATATATATATATATATATATATATATATATATATATATATATATATATATATATATATATATATATATATATATATATATATATATATATATATATATATATATATATATATATATATATATATATATATATATATATATATATATATATATATATATATATATATATATATATATATATATATATATATATATATATAGTGTTCCCCTGGTTATTCGCGTTTCTTGGTTCGCTTTCTCACTGTATCGCAGGTGGAGGTGGTGGTGTGGTGTGTTTGTGTTTTTTTTTTATTATTATTATTATTATCATTATTATTATTATTATTATTATTATTATTATTATTATTATTATTATTGTGACACCAGGATGGGCCAAAAAATGATAAAATAAAACAGACTTTATCAGGTTGTAAAGAGAAGCAAAGATTGAGAGTGTAATGACCTGTCAGATGTGAAGGGATTATAAAAGATGTGTAATGAATATCCAGCTCTCTGCTGGGTTTTAATATACCTCTGCATTACTTTCATGATGTCTATTCCAATAATTATGCTTAGATATTATTATTATTATTATTATTATTATTATTATTTTTATTATTATTATTATCATTGGCAACAATAATTTTCCTTTGATGATGATTGTGGAGATTATTATCATCATCATCATTATTATTATTATTAAGGGCTCATCATTGTTTGTACATCTGTTGGTTTATTTACTTTTAATAACTGTGTAAAGTGCCCCTCCCTAGTTGGCTGGGACAAAGAGAGTGTGGGGGGTTGGGTAGAATAGAATGTTGGAGAGAGAGAGAGAATCTTTAAGTAAATCTTGTTCATTCAACTAAAACTACATTATTTATAGTAAAAATAATGGTTTAATTACGAATTCGTAGTAATAATGATGGTGATAATAATAATAATAATAATAATCTCCCTAATCATCATCAAAGGAAAATTATTGTTGCCAATAATAATAATAATAATAATAATAATAATAATAATAATAATAATATCTAAGGAGAATGTTTAGAATAGACGTCATGAAAGTAATGCAGAGGAATAGTAAACCCAGCAGAGAGCTGGATATTCATTACACATCTTTTATAATCCCTTCACATCTGACAGGTCATTACACTCTCCATCTCTGTTTCTCTTTATAGCCTGATAAAGGCCATTTTATTTTATCATTTTTGGCCTGTCCTGGTGTCATAATCATCTTAAAAAAAAAAAAAAAAAAAAAAAAAAAAGAGGCTGATCCTACTTCGCGGTTTTCCTGGTTTGCGCCGGGTCCCGGAACCGAACTACCGCGATAAGAGGGGGAACACTGTATGTATATATATATATATATATATATATATATATATATATATATATATATATATATATATATATATATATATATATATATATATATATATATATATATATATATATATATATATATATATATATATATATATATATATATATATATATATATATATATATATATATATATATATATATATATATATATATATATATATATATATATATATATATATATATATATATATATATATATATATATATATATATATATATATATATATATATATATATATATATATATATATATATATATATATATATATATATATATATATATATATATATATATATATATATATATATATATATATATATATATATATATATATATATATATATATATATATATATATATATATATATATATATATATATATATATATATATATATATATATATATATATATATATATATATATATATATATATATATATATATATATATATATATATATATATATATATATATATATATATATATATATAGTGTTCCTTCAATTATAGCAAAGGTTCGGTTCCGGGACCCGGCGCGAGACAGGAAAATCGCGGAGTAGGATCAGCCTATATGTACATAGATATTTTAATTTATTTTTACGTTTACACCGTATAAACTGTATAAACCCTTCCTGAACTGTTAACAAACCACCCTTTACTTCATAAATAACAGCATGCAAGCATAAATTTATATGACATACTCATGTACATAGGTATTTTACAATTATTTTTGTTTACTGTATAAACCCTCCCTGCACTGTTAAAAACCACCCTTTACTTTATAAATAACAGCATGCAACGTAAATTTATATGTACGTAATAGGTAAACTTACCGTGAATGAGGTGGTAATGAGTTTGTAGATGCCAGAGGAAATTATTCCGTAGCCAATAACAGCTTTACGGCTGTTATCCATTGATGCCAAAATAGCGGCCGACATCCGTAAACCTTTTTCCTTCTTTCAACATATCTATGAGTTTCACCTTATCTGTTATGGTTAACATTTTCCTTTGCCGCTTAGGCTCACTACAAGAAGCCTTAGAAGATGAAGGATGCTTGGGAGGCATTGCAAAGGTTAAAATATGCGAGTAAAAAAATCACAACAAAACGTATTAATAAGCAGTACGTGAACGGCGCACACATGAGTTAGACTGAACGAGTGAGACGAGACAATGGAAGATGGTGCAAGCCTTTGTCCGAAACGCTGATAGCGGTATCGTATTTTACATGTTGCAATACTGTTAGTATTTATGTTTTTTACTATTTTTTACTGTGTTATTATTCTTAGGCTAAGAAATACGTTTTTTTATCAATAAAATCATGAAACTACTGGAAATTTTAATATATATGCTAGCTCAAGTAGGTGCGACCCCAATACATTGTACGCTATCGGACACTATTTCACATGATGCAATACTGTGAGGTATATATCTAAATTTATGTTTTTTACTATTTAATACTGTGATTTATATATCTAAATTTATTTTTTTACTGTTTTATTACTCTTAGGCTAGGAAATACTTGTTTTATCAATAAATAATGAAAATTTCAATATGTACTATCTTAAGTAGGTTCGACCCTTTTCGTTTTCCGAAACGCTGATACCGGTATCGTATTTTACATGGTGCAATACTGTTAGTATTTATGTTTTTTACTATTTTTTACTGTTTTATTATTCTTAGGCTAAGAAATGTGTTTTTTTATCAATAAAATCATGAAACTACTGGAAATATAAATATATATGCTAGCTCACGTAGGTGCGACCCCAATACATTGTACGCTATCAGACACTATTTCACATGATGCAATACTATGACTTATACTGTATATCTAAATTTATGTTTTTTACTCTATTTTTTACCATTTTATTATTCGTAGGCTGGGAAATAATTTTTTTTTTTATCAATTAGATAATGAAATATGTTTTTTTTTTTCAATAAAAAAATGAAAATACTGAAAATTTTAATTTTTTTAATATTTTAATATTTTTGCTTATACCCCCCCCAAAAAAATTGCCAAAATAAATTGCGGTACAGTGAAATCGCGAGCCAAGAAACGCGATACAGCGATGGATCACTGTATATATATATATATATATATATATATATATATATATATATATATATATATATATATATATATATATATATATATATATATATATATATATATATATATATATATATATATATATATTTATATATATATATATATAAAATATATATATATATATATATATATATATATATATATATATATATATATATATATATATATATATATATATATATATATATATAAAAAATATATATATATATATATAAAATATATATATATATATATATATATATAAAATATATATATATATATATATATATATATATATATAAAAAATATATATATATATATATATATATATATATATATATATATATATATATATATATATATATATATATATATATATATATATATATATATATATATATATATATATATATATATATATATATATATAAAAAATATATATATATATATATATATATATATATATATATATATATATATATATATATATATATATATATATATATATATATATAAAATATATATATATATATATAAAATATATATATATATATATATATATATATATATATATATATATATATATATATATATATATATATATATATATATATATATTATATATATATATATATATATATATATATATATATATATATATATATATATATATATATATATATATATATATATATATATATATATATATATATATATATACAGTGTTGCATCACTTATCGCGGTAGTTCGGTTCCGGGGCCCGGCGCGAACCCGGGAATCTGTGGTGTAGAGATCAGCCTTTATGTACATAGATATTTTAATGTATTTTTACGTTTACACTGTATAAACCGGCCCTGTACTGTTAAAAAAACACCCTTTACATTATAAATAACAGCAAGCAATGTAATTTTTTTATGAAAGTGATAGGAAAACTTACCATGAATGATGTGATGATGACTTGACATTAATAGGATCCATATTTTACAATAATTTTTGTTTACGTAAAATAGCGGCCGACATCCACAAACTTTTTTCCTTCTTTCAACATATCTAAGAGTTTCACTTTATCTACAATATCAAAGAATAGCCTCACCGTATTCCCTGCGTGTCGTAAAAGGCGACTAAAAGTGGACGGGGCGGGGGGACTAGGAACCCTCCCCTTGTATCAACCTCCTGCAAGACGTCAAAGAAGAAGAGGAGTAGAGGGGAGAATAACTTATCCCCAAACTCTAGTTTTGGGGTGTCTAAATGTGCGTGGTTGTAGTACGATAGAGAGCAAAAGATGTGAGATTGGATATATGTTTGGTAAGAGGAGGATGGATGTATTGGCATTGTGTGAGACGAAGATGAAAGGAAAAGGAGAAGTGGCATTTGGTGATGTGACGGGTAGGGTGTCTGGGGTTGAAAGGGGGAGAGCGAGAGAAGGTGTGGCATTATTGCTGAGTGAATGGATGGTAAATCAGGTAGTGGAATGGAAAGAAGTGTCATCTAGGCTGATGTGGGTGAGGGCTAGGATAGGAAGGGAATGTTGGGCTTTTGTTAGTGCGTATGGGCCAGGATGTGAGAGAAGTGAGGAAGAGCGGGATGAATTCTGGAATGAGTTAACTAGATGTGTGGATGGTCTGAGTAGAAGGAACTATGTAGTTGTGTTGGGTGACTTGAATGCCAGAGTGGGTGATGGAGAGATAGAAGGTGTTGTAGGAAAGTATGGGGTACCAAGTGGGAATGAGAGTGGCGAGAGACTGTTAGATATGTGTGTGGAGCAAGAGTTGGTGATAGGTAATAGTTTAATTAAGAAGAAGTTAATAAATAAGTATACATGGATGAGAGTGGCAATTGGAAGAGTGAAAGAAAGAGCATTGATGGATTGTGTGTTGGTAGCAAAGAGCATGATTGGTAGAGTGAAAGATGTACATGCAATCAGGGGTGTGGCTGCTGGGATGTCTGATCATTTTTTGGTTGAAGCAAAAGTGGTAGTAGCAAAAGAGTGGGGAAATAGTGTGGGGGGATGTAGAAGGGAAATAGTGAAGGTGGAAGAGTTGAAAAAGCCAGAGAAGAGACAGGAATATCAGGACAGGTTGAGAGTGGCATATGACAAGGTGAAAGAAAGAGAAGTTGGGGAGTTAGGGGAGGAATGGGGGTTGATGAAAGAATGTTTTGTGGGACATGCAAGTGATGTGTGTGGAAAGAGGTTTATTGGAGGTGGCATGGGGAGGGGCAGCGAGTGGTGGAATGAAGGGGTGAAAATGAAGGTGGAAGAGAAAAAGAGGGCTTTTGAGGAATGGCTGCAGTGTAAAAGTAGGGAGAAGTATGAAAGATATAGGGAGAAAAATGTGGAAACCAAGCGGAAGGTAGAGGAAGAGAAGAGGTTGGCAAATGTTAGGTGGGGACAGGATTTTAGTAGGTCATATGAGGAGAATAAAAAGAAGTTTTGGAAAGAAGTGAAGAGAGCAAGGAAGGGTGGATCGAGGATGGAAGAGACAGTGAAAGATGTGAATGGACAGATGTTAAGAGGGAACGATGCAAGGAAAAGATGGGCAGAATATTTTGAGTGCTTGCTGAATGTTGAGGAAGATAGAGAGGCAGCTATAGTGGCAGTGGGAGGGGTTCAAGGGCCAGTAATGGGAGATGAAAATGAGAGAGAGATTACAAGAGAGGAGGTGAAAAGGGCATTGTATGAAGCGAAAGCAGGTAAAGCACCTGGAATGGATGGTGTGAGAGCGGAGATGTTGAAAGAAGGGGGTGTGACTGCATTGGAATGGTTAGTGAGAGTGTTTAATATATGCTTTATGTTGTCATTGGTGCCAGTGGATTGGGTGATTGCCTGTATAGTGCCCCTATACAAAGGTAAGGGAGATATGTATGAATGCAGTAATTTTAGGGGTATAAGTTTGTTGAGTGTGGTAGGAAAAGTGTATGGTAGGATACTGGTTAATAGGATTATGGATAAGACAGAATATGTGATCGCGGAAGTGCAGAGTGGTTTTAGGAGAGGTAGAGGTTGTATAGATCAGATTTTTATAGTTAGGCAGTTATGTGAGATATATTTAGCAAAGGGTAAGGATGTGTATTTTGCATTTTTGGATCTGGAGAAAGCATATGATAGAGTTGATAGAGAGGCTATGTGGAATGTTTTGAGATTATATGGCATAAATGGTAAATTGTTGCATGCAGTGAAGAGTTTGTATGAGGGTAGTAGAGCTTGTGTTAGGGTAGGGAATGAAGTGAGTGAGTGGTTTCCAGTGAGTGTGGGACTGAGACAGGGATATGTGATGTCACCATGGCTATTCAATTTGTATATTGATGGAGTTGTAAGAGAGGTGAATGAGCGAGTGCGTGGTCGAGGTTTGAGAATGGTAGATGGGGATGATAACGAGTGGGAGCTGAATCAGTTGCTGTTTGCAGATGATACTGTAGTGGTGGCAGATTCAGAGGAAAAGCTGTGTCAGTTAGTGTCAGAATTTGGAATGGTGTGTGAGAGAAGGAAGCTGCGAGTGAATGTGGGAAAGAGTAAGGTTATGAGGTGTACAAGAAATGAGGATGGCGCTGGATTGAATGTTATGTTGAATGGAGAGACACTTGAGGAGGTTAATCAGTTTAAGAATTTAGGCTCGGTTATAGCTGCAAATGGTGGAGTGGAAGCAGATGTGTGTCACAGAGTGAATGAAGGATGTAAAGTGTTGGGTGCATTGAAAGGAGTGATGAAGAATAGAGGGTTGGAAATGAATGTTAAGAAAGTTTTGTATGAGAAAGTGGTTGTGCCAACTGTGATGTATGGATCAGAGTTATGGGGTATGAATGTAAGTGAGAGACGGAAACTAAATGTGTTTGAGATGAAATGCCCGAGGAATATGATTGGTGTATCTCGATTGGATAGGGTTAGGAATGAAGTGGTGAGAGCAAGAACGGGTGTGAGGAGAGAAATTGCAGCCAGAGTAGATATGAATGTTCTGAGATGGTTTGGCCATGTGGAAAGGATGGATGATGAAAGGCTGCTGAAAAAGGTGATGAATGCGAGAGGTGATGGGAGAAATGCTAGAGGGAGGCCTAGGTTTGGATGGATGGATGGAGTAAGGAGAGCCCTGAATGATAGGAGGATGGATGTGAGGGAAGCAAGCGAGCGTGCTAGGAATAGGAATGAGTGGCGAGCGATTGTGACGCGGCTCTGATGGGTATCTGCTGTTACCACGGGGCTGCATCTTACAGAGATAGCCCTGTGGTAGGGGCAGTAGGAGGA
>JAXCGZ010003203.1:5000-20200 GCA_037179515.1 Halocaridina rubra | reverse complement strand
CTAAGATATTTTGATGGACAAAATATTGTTTCTATTACTTATGCTATTTTGTACAAAAGAAAAAAAAATAATATATTTTTTGTAATACTTTTGTAATATTTTGTCAATAAACTATATATATATATATATATTATATATATATATATATATATATATATATATTATATATATATATATATATATATATATATATATATATATATATATATATATATATATATATTGTGCTGTGTGTGCAGGAGACCAGGTGGAAAGGAAAATGAAGGGAGGGAACTGGGTGAGAGTTGCAAACTGTTCTATAGTGGAGCAATTGAGGAAGGGAGGAATGGTGTAGGAGTAATACTATCCAAGGACCTAAAGGAAAGCCTACTTGGAGTGAATAGAAAGAGTGACAGAAGTATGAGTTTATAACTGGAACTGGGAGAAACAGTAGTCAATGTGCTATTTGCCTGTGCCCCACAAAGTGGTTGTGCAGCGAGGAGATGGACCAGGAGATTAGAACAATTCTTATAAGGGTGAGGGTAATTTTGGGAGGAGATCTAAATGACCACTTTGGAATTGGGAGGGCTGGGATAGGTAGAGTTCACGGGGTCGGGGGTGGGCGGAGAAGTGAGCGGGGAGAGAGGGTAATTGATCGCAGGCTCAGAAATGTAGGAAAAGTAAGAAGCCGAGGATGGACCCAAAGATAAAGTGGTGGAGATTGAAAGATATGCAGAGCTGAGAGCTATGTTTAGGGAAGAGTGTTGGAAGCGATAAGATTGCATGAGGATGTACGAGAATGGTGATTTTGAGGGTTGGTGAGGAGGTACTTGGAAAGTCATCCGGAAGGTAACCCCCAAGTGATAAAGAGTCCATGGTGGTGGAATGAGGAAGTGCAAGAATGGGTGAAGAACAAGAAAGTTGTTGTTGTTGTTCGGTTTTACGTCACGGACTCCCTTTTATACCAAGGGCTAGGACGGTTGCCTTCTTGCGAAGGACTTGCTTTGGCAGATGTAATCGTTACCCTGAGTGCATGCCCTTGCTAACCTCAGACCGTGACGGGGCGCGAACTCTCGACCTGACGCCTTAGAGTCGCGGACGCTACCGCTTGAGCCACGGCGACTACATTAGCAAATAAGCCCTTGGTACTTCCCAATTCCCAATATTTTCAAGGTGATTCCAAATCTCCAAGTTTCTACCATTCATGAGCCTGAAACTTGCAGGCTAATTAAAGCCAAGAAAAAGGCAGATTTATCAGGCCTGGAGCAGGATAAAGAAGAGTACAAGCAGGCAAGGAAGGAGGCAACGAGAGCAGTAGCTAACGCAATGGCAGAAGACATTGAATGAAGTCTATGAAGAGCTGGAAACACCAGAAGGAGAGAAGAAAATATGGCGAATTGCCAGGGCTCGAGATGCTGCATCCAAGGACTTGACCCAAGTAAGACAAAATAAAGGATAACTATGGAGTAGTTCTAGCAGAAGAGGATGAAATAAAAAGCAGATGGGAAACTTATTTTGAAGGATTACTGAATGAAGAGAACCCAAGAGCAGTATTTGAAGATGACTTCCAAATGAAGCAGTTACAGCAGCAGTGACTAGAAGAGAGGTAGAGCGGGCAGTAAGGAAAATGAAAAATGGAATGGCAGCAGGACCTGATAAGATGCCAGTGGAGGTATAGAAGAGTCTTGGAGAGGAAGGCATAGATATCTTGTGGGACTTAATGCAAAATATCTTAAGTCAGGAAAAGATGCCAGACGAGTGGAGAGGAAGCCTAATCATCCCAATCTATAAAGGGAAGGGAAACATTCAGGAGTGTGGAACTATAGAGGTATAAAGTTGTTAAGTCATACTATGAAGATATGGGAGAAGATCATAGAGAGGAGATTCAGAGAGGAAACAACAATTGGGGATGAACAGTTTGGCTTCAGGCCTGGAAAAGGGACAGTGGATATCATATGTGCCTTGAGACAAATGATGGAAAAGCATAGGGAGAAACAGAAAGGACTGCATATGGTCTATATTGACCTAGAAAAGGCATATGATCGAGTACCGCGTCAAGAGGTGTGGAGGTGTATGAAAAGGGAGTCCCCGAGAAATATGTAAGAATCATCTAAGATATATATGGCTAAAGAAGAATATTTAGTGAAGATGGAAACTGTTCTAAACGATGAAACGAAAGTTAGAAGAATTACTAAAAATCCTGTTGAAGACATTAAACAAAAAGTTAAACAGAACTGTTAATACCATTAAATGCAGCTGTTAGTAGTATCCATTTAAAGAGACTTGAAGGTAACTATGACTTAGGATAGGCCTATGGAAATGTAAAAAAAACCATAAAGTGGATAATCCACTTAGACCAATTATAAGCCAGATTGGAACTCCCACTTATGAATTAGCAAAAACATTAAATTCCCTCTTAACACCCTACATCCCAAGTAAATACAGCATCAAATCATCGGCGGACTTCCTTCATATATTAAAAGGAACAAATCCACAAGGAATCATTGCCTCGCTAGATGCAGAATCCCTCTTCACCAGCGTTCCAGTAAATGAAACAATCCGGATCATCCTCAATAAAGTGTACAATATTAAACCATCCACTACCAACTAGATAATCATTTTATAATGTACGAAGTTGTACGAAACGTTATGAATTCTATTAAATATTCCGACTTATTACATAGTCTCAAAAAACAGCGGTCATTTTCAACAAAATATGTATATAAGAAAATTTACCGCCAATATATATATATATATATATATATATATATATATATATATATATATATATATATATATATATATATATATATATATATATATATGTGTGTGTGTGTGTGTGTGTGTGTGTGTGTGTGTGTGTGTGTGTGTGTGTGTGTGTGTGTGTGCGTGCATAAAATTTATTGGCATGTGGAAGAATAAAATAGGTAGAAAGGATGACTTATATATGTAATTGAGAAAAACATTTATATAGAGAACTCCACGACCTAAATTTATTAAGATTTTTTCTCTCCCCTTGTGTTATGTGCTTCATTGGGAAGCATACCAGAGGTTGCATATCTCTTGGGCATATAGCCAAGACACCCTCGGAATGCATTTTGGGTTGAAAGTATTGACGAGGATAACATGGTTCTAAAGTGCATTGCAGTGTGTGTGTGTGTATGTATGTATGTATATAGGTATATATGTATATAGTTAGATACATGGATACATTTGTATATATAACAAATTCTAATATCCAATGTACTCGTCTGTGTGTGTGTGTGCGTGTTATATATATATATATATATATATATATATATATATATATATATATATATATATATATATATATTGACGATAAATATATTTTAATAAGCATATCTGGAGCGCTTAATTATTTAGGTAACGAAATTATAAAGTATTTATATATATATATATATATATATATATATATATATATATATATATATATATATATATATATATATATATATATATATATATATATGAATGTATGTGTGTGTGTTTAATGAGAAGCACGTGAGGAACGTAAATATGGATTGTTTTTTTTTTTTACTATGGAGGAAAATTGAAAGGTATTTGAGAACCTCAGTGCATTCGATTATAAGTTCATCCACTCATCTTCAGAGGTTCCCAACTACTTTTCATTCTCCTTCTTAATTTGTATGGAATCCATAGTAATGTTTTATAAAGTTTATTTTTATCGTCTTAATACATATTTATTGCTTCCTACCACTGGAAGACTGCGGAAAAAATGACGCTTTCTGCCACCATTATTAACTGCGTAATATCATCATCATCATTAGCTTTGTTATTTTACTCATGTGATTTATTTTCCATTATTTGGTTGCTGTTTGAAAATCAATACAAATCTTACTGATTATTTAAAAGACAGTTTTTGACCAGAAATTGTTTTTTTTAAACTACCACATATGATAGATATCCCCATGACCCACTTGAAAGCAGAGAAAGCCATAATAGTCTTTGATATATTGGTTGAAAACTGGAGTTGCTCTCTCTATATTCCAAGTACAACCTATTTTCAGATGACTGGTTTGAGTTTTACCCAAGTAAGTACTAATCTTTAATATGATTTCTCTCTCTCTCTCTCTCTCTCTCTCTCTCTCTCTCTCTCTCTCTCTCTCTCTCTCTCTCTCTCTCTCTCTCTCTCTCTCTCTCTCTCTCTCTCTCTCTCTCTCTCTCTCTCTCTCTCTTTCTCGATATCAAAGTCACATTTCCTGATGGATGACTTCTTCTGTTTCTCTTTGATATAAATTCAATTGGAATTGAATTGGTCTTGGTGGATTTCATTTACCCCCCCCCCCATTCAGAAGCTCTCTGTCTTAGATTTATTTAATTATGAGCGGAGTTTTTGTAGATATTCTATTTATTCATAGTCATTCATTCTTTCGTCCAAACACACAGACAGACAGACTATGAGAATTAAAAAAAATAAAACAACTACATATAAACAGATGAAATACAAAAAAAGAAAATGCGATATGTCGTTAAATGAGACAAATTCACTTGTAAGATTCAACTCAGTAAGAGAGACACATATTTGGAAAAACAAAATGAAAAAGACAATAGTTAAAACAAATGCAATAATGATGGTAATAGAAGAGACATGAATATAATATATATATGTGTAATAAGCTAAGTGATAGATACTCATAAGTAATATACAGTGAAGATATTGATAGATATATTCGTAATGACATACAATGAGAATTGAGTTATAAAATAACTATCTAAAGCTGATAATAAAAAGATATATAAAATAAAGGGCCGGTTTTACTTCACGGTCTCCCTTTTCTACCAAGGGCTAGGACGGTTGCCTTCTGGCGAAGGACTTGTTTTGGCAGATGTAATCACTACCCTGAGTGCATGCCCTTGCTCACCTCAGACAGTGACGGGGCGCGAACCCTCGACCTGACTCCTCAGAGTCGCGGACGCTACCGATTGAGCCACGGTGACTACATTTTGAACCTATGAATATGAACCATGAAATTATTTAAATATCTCTTTTATTTATATTATAAATCTCTAAATTTCATAAGATTCATGCATCAAATCTTTTACTTCATTTTTCTTTGTCTCTTTCTCCCAGAATTGAGTTCAGTGGAGTCTCAAAAGAGATGAAAGAGAGGGCAGTCAAGCTTCGATAATGGTTTAAGACTTCATCAGTTAAAGCTTTTCATACAATAATGCGTTAATTTATTTACCCATATATTTAAACATGTATGCACACACGACTATGCATACATACACACACATACATATTATATATATATATATATATATATATATATATATATATATATATATATTATATATATATATATATATATATATATATATATATATATATATATATATATATATATATATATATATATATATATATATAGGTATATATATATATAGGTATATATATATATATATATATATATATATATATATATATATATATATATATATATATATATATATATATATATATATATATATATATATATAGGTATATATATAGGTATATATATATATATATATATATATATATATATATATATATATATATATATATATATATATATATATATATATATTTATACCTATATATATATATATATATATATATATATATATATATATATATATATATATATATATATATATATATATATATAAATATATATATATATATATATATATATATATATATATATATATATATATATATATATATATATATATATATATATATATATATATATATATATATATATATATATAAATATATATATATATATATATATATATATATATATATATATATATATATATATATATATATATATATATATATATAGGTATAAATATATATATATATATATATATATATATATATATATATATATATATATATATATATATATATATATATAAATATATATATATATATATATATATATACATATATATATATATATATATATATATATATATATATATATATATATATATATATATATATATATATATATATATATATATATATATATATATATATATATATATATATATATATATATATATATATATATATATAGGTATATATATAGGTATATATATATATATATATATATATATATATTATATATATATATATATATATATATATATATATATTTATACCTATATATATATATATATATATATATATATATATATATATATATATATATATATATATATATATATATATATATATATATATATATATATATATATATAGGTATATATATAGGTATATATATATATATATATATATATATATATATATATATATATATATATATATATATATTTATATATAAATATATATATATATATATATATATATATATATATATATATATATATATATATATATATATATATATATATATATATATATATATATATATATATATATATATATATATATATATATATATATATATATATATATATATATATATATATATATATATATATATATATATATATATATATATATATATATATATATATATATATATATATATATATATATATATATATATATATATATATATATATATATATATATATATATATATATATATATATATATATATATATATATATATATATATATATATATATATATATATATATATATATATATATATATATATATATATATATATATATATATATATATATATATATATATATATATATATATATATATATATATATATATATATATATATATATATATATATATATATATATATATATATATATATATATATATATATATATATATATATATATATATATATATATATATATATATATATATATATATATATATATATATATATATATATATATATATATATATATATATATATATATATATATATATATATATATATATATATATATATATATATATATATATATATATATATATATATATATATATATATATATATATATATATATATACCTTTTAACCTTCTGTGGTGCATATATATATATATATATATATATATATATATATATATATATATATATATATATATATATATATATATATATATATATATATATATATATATACCTTTTAACCTTTTGTGGAGCATGGTAGGTTGACTAGTAATATAAGTCCTAGGTCAGTCGTGGTAAATGATTCATTTTTACATATGTAATGTGCTATTGGATATTTATGCGAATGAGATTGGAATTAATTAAATCTAAATAGTCACAGTAGGTTGGGGAATGTAATATAAATGTATTCAGATAGAATATATATAATATATATATATAATATATATCCTTTTAACCTTCTGTGGTGCATTGGTAGAGCCTTAACTTAGTAATCATAAGTCCTAGGTTCAAGTCCCGGTTGGGGTAAATATAGATAAATTATTCATATATATATATATATATATATATATATATATATATATATATATATATATATATATATATATATATATATATAAATATTATATAATATATATATATAATAAATATATATAATATATATTTATATATATATATATATATATATATATATATATATATATATATATATATATATATATATATATATATATATATATATATATATATATATATATATATATATATATATATATATATATTATAGTTGTGACACCGGGACATGCAAGAAAAACTACTCTCATCAACAAAGTCCCGGGATCAAATATAAAATTAAGAGGAGGGGAAATAATAAGGTTAAGGACAAAGCAGAGATGAGATAATGATGTAAAAAAGAAAAGGATATGCTAAAAGACTAGTCAAAGTACTGAGGACCTAGAGATATGACAAGATTAGGCACTGAGATGACCATAGATCTGCTTTTTAAAGGAAGATAGATTATAAGAATCAGGAGAGACAGAAAGAAGAAGAGAGCTCCAGAGTCTAGAGGTAGATGGGTTGAAGCAGTACCTGCACCGACCAATCTGCGAGCTACATATCTCCGCACATTACTTGAGAGACGAGGTTGCTTGGCGAGTGTTATATGGCTCGGCAGAGGGGGAGGGATGCAACTCGTTAAGTCTTCTGAGCAGAGATGGAAGTAATAGAGAAAAAAAAGAGAAAGGGATGATACTTAATGGTGAAGAGAAAAGATAATTCAGATTAGAAGTAAGAAATGGGTCATTAATTAGTCTGACTGCCTTAGATTCAACCCTATCAAGGAGATAAGTATGAAAAGAAGCACCCCAGATGTGTGAGCAGTATTTTTGGATACAGATTTAGAAATTTTGATTATGTAATTCCTCCAATGCAAGTTAGAGGCTATATGAATTCATAATATGTTGATAGAATTAAGAGGGTAAATTTCGTTAGTTTCGGAGACAATAGGGCTATCAGGAGGATTAGAAGATAAAGAGATAGCCAGAAACTGTCTTGGAGACATTAAATTTAACTAAATTTTGGTGCCCCACTCAGATACCCACTGCAAATCGGAGTTCAGAGTAAAAGAAAGAGCGATATGAGATTGATTACGAGTAGCAGATGAAGGTTTTAAAGGAAAGGCTTAGGAAAAATGAAGGGTAGAATCATCGGCAAAGGCGTGAAGAAGAGAAGAAGATATGGACTGAGGATGATCGTTGATGAAGAGAAGGAGCAGAATAGATGAAAGAACAAAGCCTTGTGGAACACCACTGGTAACAGGAAATTGGCTAGATGTTGCACCGTCAACAAACACAGATATATAACTGTCAGAAAGAAAACTGGAAGTCAGTGAACCGAGAGAAGGGGTATATATATATATATATATATATATATATATATATATATATATATATATATATATATATATATATATATATATATATATATATATATATATATATACAGTAATCCCTCGCTATATCACTATTCACTTACCATGAATTCAGTGCATCGCAGATTTTTTTGGCAAGCATATGTATTTTATATTGCAGATTTTTTGGGTATATGCTAATTTTTAGCACGAGGATGCAAACATTTTGCTGCCTCCGTATCAGCTGATGCACCCTTGCACTCTATTTCCCTGACGATATTATATCGCAAGTTTGTTTGCTGTTTGTTTTTAATGCTTTTTTTCAATTCTCTTCATAATATTCGATTGCATTAAGTGGTAGAAGAGGAGGAGGATGCGGGAGAACAAACCTCTAACCAAAACGTTTTGCCGCTTCTGTATCATCTGATGCTTATCACTGTTCAGGCACAATATCTTACTCAAAAGATATTTATTTACACACCCTATTTGGGGTTTATCTAATTTTCAAGATTACAGCATTATTAATACTCCTTTGTTCTAAACATTATTCTATCTTCTTTACATATCGACCATACTACACAAAATCTTAATGTAAACAAAGTCAGCTGAGAGAAAAAGAAAACTATGCAATTCGCTACAAAGAAAACATATATCGTACTGTACATGGGAAACTTAAATGAAATATATATATATTCTCTACACGCTATTTCCCTGATAATATTATCGAAAATTTGTTTGCTGTTTGTTCTTAATGCTTTTTTTCGATTCTCTTCATAATATTCAATCGTATTAAGCGGTAGAAGAATAGGAGAGTGCGGGAGAGCGAACTTCTATCTGCAAACGGTTTGGTGCTTCCGTATTAGCTGATACACCCTCGCTCGCTATATCCCTGATGATATTATATCACAAGTTTGTTTGTTGTTTGTTCTTAATGCTTTTTTTCAAATCTCTTCATAATATTCAATCGCATTAAGCGGTAGAAGAGGAGGAGGATGCGGGAGAACGAACCTCAATCTGCAAACATTTTAGCACTCCTGTATCAGCTGATACACCCTCGTACGCTATTTCTCTGATGATATTATATCGCATCTTTGTTTGCTGTTTGTTGTTAATGCTTTTTTTCAATTTTCTTCATAATATTTGATCACATTAAATGATAGAAGAGGAGGAGGATCCTGGAGAACAAACCTCTAACCAAAACGTTTTGTCACTTCCGTATCAGCTGATGCTATTCATTATTCAGGCACAATATCTTACTCATAAAATGTTTACTTACTCACCCTATTTTGGGTTTATCTAATTTTCAAGATTATAGTATTATTAATATTCCTTGGTTCTAAACATTATTCTATCTTCTTTACATATCAACCATGCTGCATGAAATCTTAACGTTAACAAAGTCAGCTGAGAGAAAAGAAAATGTATGCGATTCGTTACAAAGAAAACGTATATCGTACTGTACATGGGAAACTTAAATGAAATATATATATTTTCTACATGCTATTTCCCTGGCAATATCATATCGAAAGATTGTCTGTTGTTTGTTCTTAATGTTTTTTTTTTCAATCTTCATAATATCACGTTTATATAAATTTATGCTTGTTCGCTGTTATTAATAAAGTAAAGAGTGAGTTGTTAACAGTGCTAGGAGGGTATATACAGTAAACGTAAAAATAAATGTAGAATACCAGTAATAAATATGGTGCTCCTACTTCACGAATTTTCACCTTTCGCGGCTGGGCCTGGAACCGAACCCCTGCATAAAAGAGGGAGGACTGTATATATATATATATATATATATATATATATATATATATATATATATATATATATATATATATATATATATATATATATATATTGTTGGATAATCACTTTAAAACATTTGATGATAATATATGCCAAGAGCCGCAAGGAATAAAGAATATTGCAGAGGACCATTAAATACTTTCGTATAATAATAAAAACTTACTCTAACCCTCTGTTCCCTACCTTCTAAGTAAGTTTTTATCGTGTGTATGTGTGTGTCTGTACATATATATATATATATATATATATATATATATATATATATATATATATATATATATATATATATATATATATATATATATATATATATATATATATATATATATATATATATATATATATATATATATATATATATATATATATATATATATATATATATATATATATATATATATATATATATATATATATATATATATATATATATATATATATATATATATATATATATATATATATATATATATATGCACGATAAAAACTTACTTAGAAGGTAGGGAACAGAGGGTTAGAGTAAGACACTCAGTGTCTGAATGGAGAAGAGTTAGTAGTGGTGTTCCACAGGGTTCAGTTTTAGGGCCACTTTTCTCTCCTGTTTATGTAAATGACCTACCAGAGTCTGTAAATGCCTTCATAAATATGTTTTCAGATGATGAAAATATTGTGAAGAAAGTAAGAAACGAGAACAATGGTTGAGAACTTCAGGAAGATCTAAATAGTCTGCATGAGTGGTCAGAAAAGTGGCTAATGAAATTCAATACTTCAAAATGTAAGGTAATGAGAATGGGTACAATTGCAAGAAGGCTCAAGCTTGACCACTCGGTGACAGAAGTACAACTTCAAGAAACAGAGAATGAGAGAGATCTAGGAGTAAACATACTGGCAGATTTGTCTCTAGAAATGCATATAAATGGCATAGTAAGGGCAGCATATGTTTTCTTATCAAATGTAAGGGTAGCCTTCAGGAACATCGACAAGGAAATGTTCAGAAATATTTATGTAACCTATATGAGGCCAAAGCTTGTATAAGCAGCCCCCTTTTGGAATCTGCAATTGAAAAAGCATGTAGTTAAGCTTGAAAAAGTTCAGACATGCCACGAAACTGGTGCCAGAAATACTCAATCTCAGATATGATGAGAGGCTGAGGGAATTAGACTTATCATCACTAGAAGCTAGAAGATTGAGGGGGGATATGGTGAGTCTTTAAATTCCTTCATGGTTATGATAGAGTGGATAGAGATCGATATTTGGATATGGCTGGCACTAGAACTAGAGGTCATAATTAAAGCTTTGTAAGAAAACTTCTTTGCAAGATGTAAGGAAGTACTTTTTTAGTGTAAGAGTAGTTGATAATTGGAATTGGCTAAGCGAGGAGGTAGTTAATGCTAACTCAATCCGTTGTTTCAAGGACAAGTATGATAAGTATCACTAAGTACAAAATGGGCTCTTTCCCTTAAGCACAAATAGGAAATCACAAATAGGTAATCACACACACACGCACCTGCTAGCTCAGTGAACTGTGATGGACGTGTGCGAGGGGAGTTGCCATGTGATGAAGCGGTGGGAGTAAACTAGCAGGGATTGTCGGTCATGATTGTAAAATATATATGTGTTTCCACAACAAAGTGGCCAATTGTCTTGACGACCGGTAAACACTGTCCCGCCTGATGCAAGCATAGTCAGAGTGTTGTTAGTTACTTCTTTGTTGTGTGACTCGATCAATATATTCACATCAATATCATGTTCACGTTCTTCACTCAAGAGTTCTAGCTATTCTAATGATACTTGGTTTCAAAACTCTAAATAAAATCTTGGGAAGAGTTGCATCACGAAATGTTATTAATTTTCTCTACGTATTTAGCTGTAATTGTGAAACATTCACAATATATGGAGGTAAGAAATAAACTTCTAGTGAGATGACTAGACGGTGTTTATGAATGAATTAACTACATACCTCATATCTAACAAATGCAGTTGGGATTCGGCCTCTAAATCTAATGTTTCATTAACAAAATGGGACGTAATATAGGCTAAGAGTGTTACACAACAACACCTTCTCTTATCGAGACGCTGAAATGCCTTACATTAATGGTAGAAGATTAATATACAAAGAGAGTTGCGTGTTAAGACCAGTTGCATGATGAATAATAAAATGTTCTCAAGAGAATGTCTCTAAAGGATTGCTCTACTGAATCTCTGGGCAGAACTTACCTATCCATGAATTATTAAGCATATTCAGCATATGAGGAAATTTGCTATTTAAAAAAAAATAGTTAAACATGTTGAACAAAATATAAAAAACCATGATTAATACGCCTTTAATCATTTTATTTACGATCACAAATACTCTACCTTCAGGTTCTCATTTAAATATAAACATATCTATCTATCTATCTATCTATCTATTTATGTGTCTGTCTATCTATGTATCTATCTATCTGTATCTACCTACCTATGTGTCTGTCTATCTTTGTATCTATCTATAATGTATCTGTCAATCTGTCAGTCTGTCTATCCATCTGTCTGGCTATATATCTATCTGTCTATCTGTCTGTCTGGCTATCTATCTATCTAACTATCTGTCTGTCTATCTGTCTGTTTGTCTGTCTGTCCATCTATCTCTGTCTATCTGTTTGTCTGTCTATCCATTTAGATGTCTGTCTATGTGTTTGTCTGTCTATCCATCTATCTGTCTGTCTGCATCTATTTGTCTGTCTATCTGTCTGCATATACTTGTCTGTCTATCCGTCTTTCTGTTGGTCTATCTGTCTTTCTATTTATCTATCTGTCTGTCTGTCTATATGTTTGTCTGTCTGTCTGTCTATCTATCTATCTGTCTGTCTGTCTATATGTCTGTCTGTCTATCTATCTGTCTGTCTGTCTGTCTATATGTCTCTCTGTCTATCTATCTATCTATCTATCTATCTGTATGTCTGTCTTTTTATCTGTCTGTCTGTCTATCTATCTGCCAGTCTGTCTATATATCTCTCTGATTGTCTATCTATCTATCTATCTATCTATCTATCTATCTCTCTGTCTATCCGTCTGTCTGTCTGCCTATCTATCTGTCTGTCTGTCTGTCTTTCTATCTGCCAGTCTGTCTATATATCTTTCTGATTGTCTATCTATCTATCTATCTATCTATCTATCTATCTATCTATCTATCTATCTATCTATCTGTCTGTCTGTTTGTCTGTCTATCCGTCTGTCTGTCTGCCTATCTATCTGTCTGTCTGTCTGCCTATCTATCTGTCAGTCTATCTATCTATCTATCTATCTATCTATCTGTCTGTGTATCTATTTACCTATCTACCTGTGTCTGTCTGTTTAACTACCTACCTACCTACCAAGCTACCTACCTACCTACCTATGTATTTATCTGTCTGTGTATCTATTTATCTATCTATCTGTGTCTGTCTGTCTACCTACCTACCTACCTACCTACCTGCCTAGCTACCTACCTACCAACCAACCTACCTACCTGCCTAGCTACCTACCTACCAACCTACCTACCTACCTATCTATCTATCTATTTATCTATCTGTCAATCTATCTGCTATCTATCTATCTATCTATATATATTATATATATATATATATATATATATATATATATATATATATATATATATATATATATATATATATATCTTCTTCTTCTTCTTCTTCCTCTATTTGCATTCCCATTTTCATATGGGGTTGCATCTCTTCACTAGTCGTCTCCACTGGTTCCGGTCCATCACTTGCTCCTCCCCCAGCTGTCTCTCTCTGAGATCCTCCTTCAGTCGGTCCTTCCACCTTAGTTTTGGTCTTCCTCGTCTACGTCTGCCCTCCACGTCCATCTCCATCACTCTCACACCCACGTAGTCTTCTTCTCTCCTCTTCACATGACCGAACCACTGTAATCTCCTCTCCTGCGCTTTCGCCGACGCCTCGACCACCTTCACTGTACCTCTGATCCGGTCATTTCGTATCCTGTCCTCCCTCGTCACCCCACACATCCACCTCAGCATTCTCATTTCTGCGACATCTATCTTCCTTTCTTGAACCTTTTTCACCGGCCACGTCTCCGCTCCGTACAGCAACGCTGGTCTCACAACTGACTTGTACACATTTCCTTTCACTCTAGCACTGATTTTCTTGTCACATAGCACCCCTGATGTTCTCTTCCAGCTGTTCCACGCTACCTGGATCCTATGATCAATCTCTCTCTCTAGGTCTCCATCCTTCGTTACGTAGGAGCCGAGGTATTTGAAGGCGTCCGCCTTTGGGAGCTTGTGGTCTTGCATGAACAGGTCGCCTCCTTGTGTCACATTGCACTCCAGGTACTCCGTTTTCTGTTTGCTCACCTTCAGTCCGTAATCCTCCAGCAAACCCCTCCATAGCTCCAACCTCTCTTGCAATTCTTCACGGCTCTCGGAGACCAAAACAATATCGTCTGCAAAGAGCATGCTCCATGGTGCCTCCTTTGTCACTTCCTCCACCATCACATCCATGAGAAGGTTAAATAGATAGGGGCTAAGAGCTGATCCCTGATGGAGTCCAACTTTCACCTGAAAAGGCTCTGTAGTGCC
>JAXCGZ010003202.1:0-20233 GCA_037179515.1 Halocaridina rubra | reverse complement strand
CCTTTTTTCGTCTAATGTGATACTTTTGGTCTGTTAATTTTTTGATACATAAAATTGCTTGAAAATTAATGACTTTGGCCTATTTTGTTACCTTAAATGATATTGTGGTAATCTTGATATCTTGTAAACATTGAACTACAGGTTTATACAGTTCGTAAACGAAAAAATAATTGTAAATGAGTATGTGTGTCACGTCATCATCACCTCATTCATCGTAATTTTATCTATCACTTTCATAAAAATTTACGCTGCTTGCTGTTATTTATAATGTAAAGGGTGTTTTTTTAACAGTGCAGGGAGGGTTTATACAGTACGTAAACAAAAAAATAATTGTAAATGAGTATGTATGTCACGTCATTATCACATTCACGGTAAGTTTTCCTATCACTTTCACAAAAATTTACGTTGCTTGCTGTTAATTATAATGCAAAGGGTGTTTTTTAACAGTGCAGGGAGGGTTTATACAGTACGTAAACGAAAAAATAATAGTAAATGAGTATGTATGTCACGTCATCATCACCTCATTCATCGTAATTTTATCTATCACTTTCATAAAAATTTACGTTGCTTGCTGTTATTTATAATGTAAAGGGTGTTTTTTTAACAGTGCAATGAGGGTTTATACAGTACGTAAACGAAAAAATAACTGTAAATGAGTATGTATGTCACGTCATCATCACATTCACGGTAAGTTTTCCTATCACTTTCATAAAAATTTACGTTGCTTGCTGTTATTTATAATGTAAAGGGTGTTTTTTTTAACAGTGCAGGGAGGGTTTATACAGTACGTAAACGAAAAAATAATTGTAAATGAGTATGTATGTCACGTCATCATCACATTCACGGTAAGTTTTCCTATCACTTTCATAAAAATTTACGTTGCTTGCTGTTATCTATAATGTTAAGGGTGTTTTTTTCAACAGTGCAGGAAGGGTTTATACAGTACGTAAACGAAAAAATAATTGTAAATGAGTATGTATTTCATGTCATCATCACATTCACGGTAAGTTTTCCTATCACTTTCATATAAATTTACGCTTGCATGCTGTTATCTATGAAGTAAAGGGTGGTATGTTAACAGTACAGGGGCAGTTTATACAGTGTAAACGTAAAAATATTTTAAAATATCTATGTACATATAGGCTGATCCTACTTCGCGGATTTCCTGGTTCGCGCCGGGTCCCGGAACCGAACTACCGCGATAAGTGAGGTAACTCTGTATATATATATATATATACAGTGTTCCCCCGGTTATTCGCGTTTCTTGGTTCGCGTTCTCACTGTATCGCAGTTTTTTTTGGGGTAAATTATTATTTTATTTTATGGGTATATGCAAATATATTAAAATATTAAAAAAAAAAATTCTCAGTATTTTATTTTTTTTATTGAAAAAAACATATTTCATTATCTAATTTATAAAAAAAAAAATTTTCCCAGACTACGAATAATAAAACAGTAAAAAAATAGTAAAAAAACATAAATTTAGATAGATAGATACGTTTATTGACTACCTCTTTTGAAAAGTATAATCTTTACAAGAGGAATATTTGGTCCAAATTACAATGAATAAATACAATAGATTTTGTACAATCATCAAATAAGTAAATGAATTTTAAATTAATATACATTGTACTAATAACTGAATAACATACGTATGTACAGTATAACTCACAGTATTGCATCATACGAAATAGTGTTCGATAGCTTACAATGTATTGGGGTCGCAGCTACGTGAGCTAGCATGTATATTTATATTTCCAGTTGATTCATGATTTTATTGATAAAAAAAACGTATTTCTTAGCCTAAGAATAATGAAACAGTAAAATATAGTACAGTGTTGCCTCACTTATCGCGGTAGTTCAGTTCCGGGACCCGGCGCGAACCAGGAAATCCGCAAAGTAGGATCAGCCTATATGTACATAGATATTTTAATATATTTTTACGTTTACACTGTATAAACTGTCCCTGTACTGTTAACATACCACCCTTTACTTCATAGATAACAGCATGCAAGCGTAAATTTATATGAAAGTGATAGGAAAACTTACCGTGAATGTGATGATGACGTGACATACATACTCATTTACAATTATTTTTTCGTTTACATACTGTATAAACCCTCCTTGCACTGTAAAAAAAACACCCTTCACATTATAGATAACAGCCAGCTACGTAAATTTTTATGAAAGTGATAGGAAAACTTACCGTGAATGTGATGATGACGTGACATACATATTCATTTACAATTATTTTTTCGTTTACGTACTGTATAAACCCTCCCTGCACTGTTAAAAAAACACCCTTTACATTATAAATAACAGCAAGCAACGTAAATTTTTATGAGTGATAGATAAAATTACAGTGAATGAGGTGATGATGACGTGACATACATACTCATTTACAATTATTTTTTCGTTTACGTACTGTATAAACCCTCCCTGCACTGTTAAAAAAACACCCTTTACATTATAAATAACCGCAAGCAACGTAAATTTTTATGAAAGTGATAGGAAAACTTACCGTGAATGTGATGATGATGACGTGACATACTCATTTACAATTATTTCTTCGTTTACGAACTGCATAAACCCTCCCTGCACCGTTAAAAAAACACCCTTTACATTATAAATAACAGCAAGCAACGTAAATTTTTATGAAAGTGATAGATAAAATTACAGTGAATGAGGTGATGATGACGTGACATACATACTCATTTACAATTATTTTTTCGTTTATGTACTGAATAAATCCTCCCTGAACTGTTAAAAAAACACCCTTTACATTATAAATAACAGCAAGCAACGTGATAGATAAAATTACGGTTAATGAGGTGATGATGACGTGACACACATACTCATTTACAATTATTTTTTCGTTTACGAACTGTATAAACCCTCCCTGCACTGTTAAAAAAACACCCTTTACATTATAAATAACAGCACGCAACGTAAATTTTTATAAAAGTGATAGATAAAATTACGGTGAATGAGGTGATGATGACGTGACACATACTCATTTACAATTATTTTTTCATTTACGAACTGTATAAACCCTCCCTGCACTGTTAAAACAACACCCTTTACTTTATAAATAACAGCACGCAACGTAAATTTTTATGAAAGTGATAGATAAAATTACGATGAATGAGGTGATGATGACGTGACACACATACTCATTTACAATTATTTTTTCGTTTACAAACTGTATAAACCCTCCCTGCACTGTTAAAAAAACACTCTTTACATTATAAATAACAGCAAGCAACGTTAATTTACATTTCCAATAAAAAAAATGAAAATACTGAAATTTTTTTTTTTCAATATTTTAATATTTTTGCGTATACCCATAAAATAAAATAATAATTTATCCAAAAAAAAAACCGCGATAGAGTGAGAACGCAAACCAAGAAATGCGAATAACCGGGGTAACACTGTAAACAGTATTGCACCACGTAAGATACAATACCGGTATCAGTGTTTCGGAAAACGCAAAGGCTCTCACCTACGTGACCTAGTGAATATTAAAATTTTCATTATTTTATTGATAAAACAAGTATTTCCTAGCCTAGCATAATAAAACAGTAAAAAATAGTAAAAAAACAAATTTAGATATACGTACGTACAGTATAACTCACAGTCTTGCATCATGCGATATATGTAGAGTCCGATAGCTACGTGAGCTAGCATATACATAAATTTAGATACACGTACGTACGTACAGTATAACTCACAGCATAGCATCATGCAAAATAGTGTCCGATAGCTACGTGAGCTAGCATATATATTTATATTTCCAGTAAGTTCATGATTTTATTGATAAAAAAACGTATTTCTTAGCCTAAGAATAATAAAACAGTAAAAAATAGTAAACAGTATTGCACCACGTAAAATACGATACCGGTATCAGTGTTTCGGATAACGCAAAGGCTCTCACCTACGTGACCTAGTGAATATTAAAATTTTCATTATTTTATTGATAAAACAAGTATTTCCTAGCCTAAGAATAATAAAACAGTAAAAAATAGTGAAAAACATAAATTTAGATATACATACGTACAGTATAACGCACAGTATTGCATCATGCGATATACGTAGTGTCCGATAGCTACGTGAGCTAGCTTATATATTTATATTTCCAGTAGCTCTCACCTACGTGAGATAGTTCATGTTTTTTTAAGTGCATGGAGGGTTTATACAGTACGCAAACTTAAAAATAATTGTAAATGAGTATGTCATGTAATAACCACTTCATTCACCGTAATTTTATCTATCACTTTCATATAAATTTACGTTGCATGCTGTTATTTATGAAGTAAAGGGTGGTTTGTTAATAGTACAGGGAGGGTTTATACAGTGTAAACGTAAAAGTATATTAAAAAATATATATATATATATATATATATATATATATATATATATATATATATATATATATATATATATATATATATATATATATATATATATATATATATATATATATATATATACACACCCACTATTATCCATGAAACTGTTTTTTAAACAGATGAACTGAACTTGCATCACAAGTGACAAATCCATGATGCCCTAACCAACTAAGTTCCTTCAGCTAGTCTACTGTAGTAGCTTAGTTGGTCAGAACAGCTTAAATCTGTAACTTGGAACACGAGTGTTCAATTCTCCTGATTATAACACGACTTTTTTTTTATGGATAACAGTACTGCTAGCATCAAGGTTTCATTGAAAATATATACAGGGGGTCCTCTGTTTACGATGTCCTAGAGTTATGATGTTTTGTGGTTATAACACATCTCCCATAATTTTTTTTTTTTTTTTTTTTTACATTTTTGGCCCATATTATGTCTCCTAAGCATGAAGCAGATGGCAATCTTTCAAAGGAAAGGAAAGCCATCACAATGGAAGTGACATTAGAGATAGTGATATGCATGGAAAAGGCAGAAACATTACCACTGCATTACTGTAGGTGGGTGATGTATGTGCTTATTTGGGTGTACAGTACATAAATATGCAGTACTGTATAGTACTAAGGCTAAAGACACTTAAATACTTAATAAAAGTATACAGCATCAATGGATTTTAATACAGTAATAATCATGTAATAATACAGTACAGTACAGTAATACAATAGTACATGGGTAAATGGTGGGTAGGTTTTTGTTATATATATATATATATATATATATATATATATATATATATATATATATATATATATATATATATATATATATATATATATATATATATATATATATATATATATATATATATAATTGAAGAAAGTGTACTTACTACATCTTGTGTCCAAGTATAATTCTTCCATGCGTTTGGATTTCCCACGGCAGCTTTGAGAATTAGTGATGGTAAAAATTCAATGTTATCAGGTATTGTAGAACCAGAATTTACCTTCCAAGTCAAAGTTGCTGTGACATTAGATTTTTTGGTCACTGTGAAATCTGTGACAGAATATGCCTGAAATAGAGAGGAATTGCATGGGTTTAGGAACAAGCAATTCTTATCATAATGTAAAAAAAAAACATGTTAAATCTTATTGCAAACATGATACCACATTTCAATACTACCAACAAGACAGCCACAACTGTAACAAGAAAAACCAGGACTTGGGGTTGTATTACATTTTGCACATCCTCACATTTCTAACTGGTTGCTTAGAGGCAAAATACACTCAGGATAGGAAATATGCCAGCCCCCACCATTTCCTTATCCCTTTCAGCTGCCTCCTAAAACATGAGAAAAAGGGAGCAATTCATTTTCCCCACATCAGAAATATCCCTTTTGTTGTCTCCTGCAATGGGAAGCTATATGAGGTGGAATTCTTTCTCTTGCACCATTAGAAGTTTCGCACACTGCTCCTTTGTTTAGTTTAGATAGAATTATTCGGTGGCGGCACATTATTTATCCGAGACCCAACCAACTTGAAAATAAATGAGTTCAACACTAATATCTAGTCAACAGGAGTCACTGATAAAGTCTGGGAACAGTATAACAGTTGCTTAGTAAAAATGACATGTAAAAAGTTTGAGTCATCTCCAGTGAAGGATTCTAGATCGTTTCCACTGGTGCTCATAACCAGGGAATGAATTACATAAAATCATTAGAACACTAAATACTATCTTAAAATCATAAGTATAACTAGCAGTAAGGCAAGGTAAATATTTAGTAAACTAGCAACAACCAAAATAAGTAATGGAATACTCTTACATCTTATTAACCCTACACATATGCCTCTCCAGGCCATAATTAAAAAAAATCATGACTATGCATTAACATATTTCACAGCTATGCTTCAAAATTGCTTAGTTTATCTAGCCCATGTTTCATAAGATTACCAAGCCCAAGTATCATTAGTTTATCTAGAAACTTCATACTGCCACAGTAGAGTTTAGCAACTATGCCATGCTGCTTCAAGTATTATTGTGCATGAACTTATTTTTTTCCCTTGTGCGCCATTCACATCTCTGGCAATCCAAGAACCATATACATAACGCAATCTTATTTATTCCTCCATTATCCTTTCAATAATTAGTTAAATGGGTAGTTTCTGGCCTCGTACAGCTTTTCTGTGCCACAGCCAATTCAAGACAATGAGGTGAGGGGAGTGGTGTTCTTAATGCTGTTACCAATATCATCTCAGATAGTTCAATAAGTATACTACTAGATATGTAGGGTGAATGATGGATCAAGTACTAATTAAATATCAATTTGCAAACTAACTCTTGAGTTCTCACTAGTCTCGCTATTTATTCTATGTACTAAAACAAAGCGGTCATGTTCTAATCTATCCAAAGTAGTTCTGTTGCTTTCATACTACATGTGTTCATGAAGGATAATGAGAATTACCATGTAAATGATGTGAAGACTGAAAAGTTCAAAAATAAAGGAACTGAGAAAACAAAGACTCAAGTGATAGACATTGAGCATACATAAGACTACAAAACTAAATTAATATACTTTAAAAGTATTATGCCAATACTTTCAAAAGCACTGACAATGATAGCAGTGTAAACAATGATAATATACTTTCCTCTCATTCAATAACCATGTCTTTAAATTTGTTACGCATGGATGCATGCACCCACACACATGTGCACAAGCACACACATTTTAGCAAGTTAAACTTTAGACAAGACATACAGAAAAGTTGTGAGAGACAAAACCCTACCCAGATACTAATGCTTACACTTCAGAAGAAGTTGATCTTTCAGACACTTCACTCTAACATTTGTAAGTCTAAAATGACAGTATTCTACAAACTTACTTCAAAATATTAGGAAAAATCCCAAAATATAATATCAAAAGGAAGCAACACCAGTCTTGATTAACAATTTACCTTGTCAAAGGTGGCAGAGCAATGCTGTTCATCTGAAAGATCTACGCAATCATGATTGTTGTTACACAATTTGAATGATTCCTGACATGCGCCTCCATCACACGAAAAGTATCCTACAGGGCAGTCACTGATGGGAGTGGAAACGCTCTCGCAGCCTTCTTCATCCGAACTGTTAATTACACAACAAAAGTATTTCATAAGTATACATTATAAGTTACATTAGAACAGGTAAAAAGCTATTATCAAACAACACTCATAATAAAAAAGCATAAGCAAAACTGTATCCAGTATTTTGAAAAAAGTATTCAAGGGTGATTGTCAGTTTCTATGAATATTATATTACAAAGTCATGTGAATAATAAAAATCATGTAAATTAATACAAACATAGAAATAGTATGAACATAACTACCGGCTGCAAAAGTGTGCATGAATTGCACAACTAAAGCTTTACAAACTCTCTTTCTTTAAGGGGATCTGTAGATAGTAAAGTTAATGCACAGACTTCCATGACCTGAATAATTTTCTTTGCAAACATATCAGAGAACAGACAGCAAGTGCATGCAGGAGTGTCTATATGAAGACTTGGTTGAGCAAAATAGAATTGTCAAATGTCATGTTTCTAAATCAATTAGCACTTTATTTAACAATTATATTACACATATCTAATATACTGAAAAGCCTTCGTGGAGTACACCTATGAAAAATACTCTGTCAGAGACACAACTTCTGACTTTCTAAGTCTTATAGGGCTTGGCTTGGCAATGTTAAAGGTTTTGAGAGGGTTAATTGCAAATATCTCTGCAGACATAAATGAGCCCCTGGGTTTTTATTTGCATATTAGGGTCTCCAAATTTAAAATCTTGGGTGTGCGAAAAGTCTACGAAACAAGACGAACAATTACAGAAAAGTCGTTCTATACACAAAGGTCTCTATCCCCCTTGAGTAGGGAGTGCCAAGTCAAAGATCACAACCTTTCACCATAAAACATCGCAGCATTTCACGAAAATTCCCTCCCATCACACTGCTTGGATTATACATATTGTAAATGGGGTTTACTTAATTTGCTATGGGTTCTGACAGCTGTGACTGGTTTGCCCTCACTGCTTAATATTATGGAAGAACTGAATAAGTGACAAAAAATCCCCATGGGTGGCATCAGCTATTCCCATTTTTTCATCACTCATCCCTATACCTAGCATTCACTCTTCCCAACTTCATTGACAAACCATGTGTGTTAATCCTCTTGAAACCCATCAATATTTTTCATTTTTTGGTCTTCCTCTCTGCCTTGATGCATTTATTTATAATTTGCGCCCACTCTGCTAGAAATTCTTCGCTCATTTTTTCATATGCCCAAGCCACCTCAAGCAGACTCTGGTATAAGTTAACCGAGAGTTTTCTTCACACACGCATTCAAAGACTCCCCTTCGCATTTTTCACTCTATCCATTCTTAAAATACCCATCATACTCTCAAACGCCTCATATCCATTAAACTCAAGCTATTCCTTTTAGTTCCTCTTATATTAAATGTTTCTGCTCCAAATAATGTCATATACAAAATAATTCCTTTATAAAGTCTCTTTGTGTCCAATTCTAAATACCTAGTTCTCATCACACTTTTTTTTAGCATTCACTTCTCCAATCACTGTTATATGCATCCCCATACTTAGAACTTTCCACTTCCTCAAGCATATCATCATTTAAACACATTTGCTTTGCCATCATCAACATGCCTTGTGCATATTATATTTAACTCCTCACATTCTTCACACCTATTCCCACTTCCCTTCACTCAGTCACCAACTGCTCCAGTTTCTCCTGAGAATTAGAAACTAGCGCAATGTCATCCACAAATACGGATTCATTCATTTCCCATAACTTTCCAATCTCTCCCACAATTTCAGATCCTCTGGCTAGTACTGCTTCATTTACTTCCTTTATCATTCCATACAAATAAACTTCAATCCAATTTTACGTTCACTTAAAAGTAATCTCTCATCAATCCAGACTCAAAACACTCACTCTTCACAAAATTTCTGGCTGCTTGCAGGAGACTTCCTCCAATTCCATATTATAACAAATGCTCTGGAACACTCCCTTAACAAGCAATGCCTGCCATACACATTCATCAACTCCATGAATGATCCAAAACATCCTTTTCTCTAAAAATTTCTCCTGTGTGTCTTACCACACACGCCTGATACAAGCAGCCTCTTTATTCCTGAACTCACACTGATAATTACAATCACTCTATCAGCTCCTCGGCTAATTGTTTCAATCAACACTTGTCAATACACCTTACCTATTACAACTGGCAAATTGAATCCTTTAAAACTACCATATTCAAAAAATTATATCCCTTCCTCTCATATAGTGGGACTACACAAGCACTCCTCCAATCAAGGAGGACCTCACCTTCAACAACCTCATCATCAAGTCTACTATTAATTCTCCATTTGACGCCCATCTAACCATGGTGCCTAACCAATTTTCATTACATAAATTATTCTCCAAGCATCTCCCAAGGCCACAATCACCACCAATCTCTCATCCTCCTCATTCAACAGTTCCTCACTCATTTTCACTTCTCTTTTGTCCACCAGAAACTGATCATCAAATCTTTTCACTCCCTCCTCCTGGCTAGACTCACCTCTTCAAGCTCTTCACTTCCTTCCAAAACATTTTTATTTCTGTCAATACTCCCAGAAATATATTTACCCCATCTCACTGCACAGTCAAAATGGCTGTTCATGTGTTACTAAGTTAAGGCAACAGTGAATTGCTATAACAACTACATATAAAAAATGTAGCCTTACCCATCAGCACAATCCTTTTGGCCATCACATAACTGCCTGCTAGATATACAACCACCAGAGCGTCTACACCTGAATTCCGTTTTCTCAGAGCATGATATCTTTTGATGACAATTTTCTTCATCTTCACCTTCAGGACAATCTTTATCATTATCACATATCCACGTTTCCCATATACAGCTGCCATCACTACATTGAAACTGATCCTGGAAAAGAAATATAATGAGAGAGAATAAGGGTCCCAATTATTAAAAAGAAATCTATTCAAAGTATGATCAATATCGATAACAGTTCTATAAAAAAACTAAGAAAATTGCTACTGAAGCGGGTTATCAATAATTCAGTGAGCTACCCTATCATATTTAGCTCTCAATTACTCTTCTGACAAAAGTGGTAATAAGTTGTAACTGGCCTTGGTTAATATTATAGTACATGGCACACATTTATTTGCAAGTATTAATAAAAGTTTAAATTACACATTAAAGTCATATGTTGGACAAATGCTGCTGGTAAGCAAAAAGCATTTAATGTTGGTCAAAAAGTGATATACAGCCAATGAAAACTTCCAAAGGCAATCACAAAGTGCTAAGGAGATATTTATTCTTCCTAAAACTATCAGACTTTGGCCCAAAATGTTGACAACTGATAGACTATTGGGAGATTATCATTTAATTGTAATGTCAACTCTTTTACAGAGGATCAGTTTTGGATATTTGGAACACCCCTAATTTTCATGTATAAAACAACACGAAAACACTATATAATTACTCAAATAGTATGTGAAGCAAGGCATTTTATTAATCTAGATATATGAGGCTTTAATAATATCAATATGAGTCTCCAAATTCTCTTCTGCTATTCTGTTCCCTCGGTCATGCATTTTTTTACCATGTTAAAGTGGCCTCAAGCAAAACACACACAGGGGTAGGAAACTCAACCTACTCTCTATGATATTAATGCTAAAAGCCACTGGAGAAGAAACCTCAATATATGAGGACCACTATAGGGAATAAGGAGAGTTCTTTTATCCTTTCAACAAAGCAAAAAAATTTTGCTGACCGACTTTACATACATCATATCCTTTGAGCAAGTCAAAGAAATCTATAAAATATAAAATAATGATAAAAATTTTAAAACTACGATCGCACAATATGAAAAAACAAGGCCAACAAATAGTATAACTATAAAATTTGAAATACAATACTGTAGAACATAAATAAGATACTAACCCATTTACATGTATGGACAGGAGGGGTTGAAGGAGGAGCAACTGTGGTATTTGTCCGTATTCCAGGTCTAACACAACCAGCCTCATCTGAAGCATCACCGCAATCATCTAAAGCATCACAGCGCCACCAAAACGGAATGCAATGAGAATTATCACAGCGAAACATGAGGGCTGTGCAGTTACCAGATGATGGAGGATGCAGAGGCTCAAAGGGTGTAAGTGGCTCTGGAGTGGTCATTACTACACCTGAGCAGTTTTTTTCGTCTGAACCATCTAGACAATCTTGCTCTCCATCACACTGCCAAGATCTGTTTCATATGTGCAAAAATTATAAACTGGTTTACTGAAAAAATATAATGTGATACTTCTCAATCCACTGAAATGAAAACACTAAGAACTCAATGTAACTTTTCTACAAAGCACTCACCATAAATCCAACAAGGTAAGAAATGAAAACTTCATATCTCTACATTCAAGAAAAATATACAGACAGTCTCCGACTTACAATCGGGGTTGGTTCCAATGATTGGTCATATAGCAGAACGGTTATAAGTCAGATCATTAAATCAATGAAAACTGGTAAATAATGTTAGTAAACACGAATATTATATCATCAGTAAGTCATACTATTGGGTCTTTTTTGAACTTTATACCACAAATTTATTCCTTCCTTATTATTGGAATCTATTTATAAACATTTCTTTTGAGAAATTATGCAATTAAAAATATAATACGTACATGGAACACTCTCCAGAAGTTACCCCTGGTTTTCATTCCAGAGTTCACCATTTTCATTCTCTCTCTCTCATCAAGGATTTATTTCGTGGTTAAATTTGATAGGATTTTGTTATACTCTTTTGTAATCACCATTTATAATTGAAATACAATTTTAATATTGTGTTATTATTATTATTTGTTTTAATACTGTATTGTATACAGTAGGTCTAATTCATCAAGGTATAGTATCAAGACAATAAAATCAATAAATATTCCCAATTCTAGATGCAGCATAGGACCCAGCTCATGAAGACTTGGAAAAAATTACACTTTCCCACCAATCATTGTTAGCAAGCAAGCAAACAAGATTACATCTCACACGACTACAATTTCCAAACAGTCAACGGGGGGAATTAGGGTGGGTGTTGATGGGCTGCAGATACTCAGAAAAATAAATTTTTCCTTCCTCAGTGTCTTTTTTCTCTCAATACATTTCATCAATAGTATAACAACTACGGACTCACGAGGATGTACGATAGATTCTAGGGTTATTGGAAAACAAGCAGAACCAATTTCAACTTATTTGTGTTATATTTTTTCTATAAAAATAACCAGATTAACCCCTCAACTGATACTAAAGTGGCTTTTACTACTAAGCAAAATACAAAGATATGTGAGTAATACACGAGGCTTTGGAGGAATCCGTTTCACTGCAAGGTATAAGTGGTTTATGTTTGCGAGAAGTAAGAGAGAAAAAGGGGGAAAACAACTGCCACCATAATTAGAGTAAATGCAAGACAACACAAGAGTGGGACTGAGTTGTTCATGCAAACAAGAAGTAATGATAAAGAACAGAGTAATACTGGTCACAAAGTACATGAAAATATAATCAAAACCACTCACAGGTGAATGAACAAGGTCTCAAAAGAATATGTATATTAAGGTTAACGAGGAGATAGATAATACTGTACTCAGCAACTCTAACATAATTCCATTCCCGTTCTTTAGTATCTCATTTTTTATGGTAAGATGCTTGATATCACAGGGCCATACACTAAATAGTCAGGCTCATGAACTGCACAAGAATACCATAAGGTGGAGTTGCAGATGTCCTGTATGGCTATGAACGATGTGAATTATACTCTGTAGACAATTTTCCTGATGTTATGAGAGAAGAGTTTACATTTTAGATAGGGAAGGTTTATGGGTAAGCAAAGGAGTTTTTAGGTATGAGCATATGATAACTTTGTTCCTGTGTAAGTTTGACATCAGACAAGCAGATCTTGTTAGGACAGAACATAGTAAGGCAGATTTCCAAGGCATCCATTGCATAGTTTACACTTTCCTGGAGTTGCATAATGGTACTTGCTTTATTGCAATGTATGGCAGTAAGAAGGCTGGGATTGAGTAAATTGACAGGGAACCATCAGCAACTTGCATGGGGAAATTGTCTACTCTTTCAAAGGCAGCTAATTCAGTAATTCTGCAGGCCAAACCAAGGGAGGTAAGTAACATGGCTCTGGCCCAAGTTAAAGTGCAGAGCTTCAGAGGTAAAAAGAACCGATTCCAAAAATTATCATACTGCATCGAAGTTACAAGTATGGCTTATAGGCTGACCAAGCTTTCAATCCTTGAAATAATGGATGTAGAACAACCTTATTAGTAACTTGTTTTCGTATTTATTTCAAATCCTTGTTCTAAAGGCACATACAATGCCATGTATAATCATTACCATTTGTCAAAACTTGACACCTAATTCTCACACTGACCAAGAATTGAATCTATAACACACTCAACAATCCATTAAAGTTAATAAGGTGCTACTGACTGTACCACAGCAGCTCTAAAAGGAGTAGGAAACTGTGCGCTTACTTAGAACTAAGGAATTAAAACACACTTCCTAAATGTTTTTCTTAATGTTACTCCTACATTTTGCCTCAACTCAAATCCTCATAATTAACCTACACTGTGGCACAGTCGTAGCACCTGGGGCTGGTAATATACTCGTCGTTGGTTCAATTCTGTTCCAGGCATAGAATAGCTTTCAGTGTCTAATGTCGTTATTGACTAAAGTGGGCAATTAACTTGAGGGTTTGGTGATTTCCTATAACACTGTCCTTAACACTCGCCAATTTAACTTTCTTGGTGACATTTCACAAAAAGGTGGCACTGTTAGCAACTGCTACAAACTCAGAGTGATTGTGCCTCCAACCAGCGTTGAACAAAGTCAAAGATTGTAGGACACAACCAATGGGCGTTTGAGTACGGCATCCCAACTCATACTGCATTGACTCACTCCATGCTATACTATGGTTTGTTCCCAATTATAATTGCACATCTGGGGTTGCTTTAAAGCTTGTCATATATTTTTCCATAATATATTATATACAGTGTTGCCTCACTTATCGCGGTAGTTCGGTTCCGGGACCCGCCGCGAACTAGGAAATCCGCGAAGTAGGATCCGCCTATATGTACATAGATATTTTAATATATTTTTACGTTTACACTGTATAAACCCTCCCTGCACTGTTAAAAAAACACCCTTTACATTATAAATAACAGCAAGCAACGTAAATGTTTATGAAAGTGATAGATAAAATTACAGTGAATGAGGTGATAATGACGTGACATACATATCATTTACAATTATTTTTTCGTTTACGTACTGTATAAACCCTCCCTGCACTGTTAAAAAAAACCACCCTTAACATTATAGATAACAGCAAGCAACGTAAATTTTTATGAAAGTAATAGGAAAACTTACCGTGAATGTGATGATGACGTGACATACATACTCATTTACAATTATTTTTTCGTTTACGTACTGTATAAACCCTCCCTGCACTGTTGAAAAAACACCCTTTACATTATAAATAACAGCAAGCAACGTAAATTTTTATGAAAGTGATAGATAAAATTACGGTGAATGAGGTGATAATGACGTGACATACATACTCATTTACAATTATTTTTTCGTTTACGTACTGTATAAACCCTCCCTGCACTGTTAAAAAAACACCCTTTACATTTTAAATAACAGCAAGCAACGTAAATTTTTATGAAAGTGATAGATAAAATTACGGTGAATGAGGTGATAATGACGTGACATACATACTCATTTACAATTATTTTTTCGTTTACGTAGTATATAAACCCTCCCTGCACTGTTAAAAAAACACCCTTTACATTATAAATAACAGCAAGCAACGTAAATTTTTATGAAAGTGATAGATAAAATTACGATGAATGAGGTGATAAACACAATTAGGTAATCACAATTATTTTTTCGTTTACGTACTGTATAAACCCTCCCTGCACTGTTAAAGAAGCACCCTTTACATTATAAATAACAGCAAGCAACGTAATTTTTATGAAAGTGATAGATAAAATTACGGTGAATGAGGTGATAATGACATGACATACATACTCATTTACAATCATTTTTTCATTTACGTACTGTATAAACCTTTCCTGCACTGTTAAAAAAACACCCTTTACATTATAAATAACAGCAAGCAACGTAAATTTTTATGAGTGATAGATAAAATTACCATGAATGAGGCGATGATGTCGTGACACATACTCATTTACAATTATTTTTTCATTTACGAACTGTATAAACCCTCCCTGCACTGTTAAAAAAACACCCTTTACATTATAAATAACAGCACGCAACGTAAATTTAAAAAAAAAAATTAAAATACTGAAAATGTGTGTTTTCAATATTTTAATATTTTTGCGTATACCCATAAAATAAAATAATAATTTATCCAAAAAAAAAAAAAAACCTGATAGAGTGAGAACGCGAACCAAGAAGCGCGAATAACCGGGGTAACACTGTACACCTTGTTTGCTTTTTTTTGCATTTCTTTTATTCGTGAAATTTCAATAATGCCCAAAAGAAATAATAGTAAAAAAAAATACGAAATTCGCGAATAACGCCCATGCAAAAAAATTAGAAATTTTTTTTCATTTTAGTAAAAAATTGACCGCCGCTTCCTCTTCGACCGCTTAATGCGATCGGATATTATGAAGATAATGGGAAAAAACCATTAAGAACAAATAGCAAATAAGTTTTCGATATAATATTGTCCGGGAAATAGCGTGCCAGGGTGCATTAACTGATATGGAGGCGGCAAAACGTTGGCCGATAGAGGTCCATTCTTCCGCATCCTCCTCCTCTTCTACCGCTTAATGCGACTGAATATTAGGAAGAATATTGAAAAAAGCATTAAGAACAAACAGCAAACAAATTTTCAATATAACATCGTCAGGGAAATAGTGTGCGAGGGTGCATCAGCTGATACGGAAGTGGCAAAACGTTTGCGGATAGAGATCCATTCTCCCACATCTTCCTCCTCTTCTACTGCTTAATGCAATCGAATATTATGAAGAAAATTGAAAACAAGCATTAAGAACAAACAGCAAACAAATTTTCGATATAATATCGTCAGGGAAATAGTGTGCGAGGGTGCACCAGCTGATATGGAAGTGGCAAAACATTTGTGGATAGAGGTTCGTTCTCCCGCATCCTCCTCCTCTGCTACCGCTTAATGTGATCGAATATTATGAAGAAAATTGAAAAAAAGCATTAAGAACAAACAGCAAACAAATTTTCAATAAAATATCATCAGGGAAATAGCGTGTAGAGAATATATGTATTTCATTTAAATATCCTCGATATACATTTTCTTTGTAACGAATTGTATAGCTTTCTTTTTTTCTCAGCTGACTTTTTTTACGTTTAGATTTCATGCAGCATGGTCGATATGTAAATAAGATAGAATAATATTTAGAACCAAGGAATATTAATATGTAATAGACCTATAATCTTGAAAATTAGATAAACCCCAAATAGAGTGAGTAAATAAATATTTCATGAGTAAGATATTGTGCCTGAATAGTGCTAAGCATTAGCTGACACGGAAGCGGCAAAACTTTTGCCGATAGAGGTTCATTCTCCTGCATCCTCCTCCTCTTCTACCGCTTAATGCGATCGAATATTATGAAAAGGATTTTAAAAAAGACATTACGAATAAAGAGCAAACAAACTTTCAAAATAATATTGTCTGGGAAATAGCGTGCAAGGGTACATCAGCTGATACGGAGGCGGCAAAACGTTTGCCGATCGAGGTTCGTTCTCTCGCATCCTCCTCCTCTTCTACACGAAGCCCGCAGCATTTCCGCACAAGACAAGGGTAACGTGGTCTTTGTGCGCTTTAAATCCCGGGGCTTTAGCTTCTTCCTTGAAGAGAAAAGTGCGAGACGGCATTCTCTTCCAAAATAACCCAGTCTCATCCATGTTAATAATAATAAACTTTATTTCCATTTTACAATGGGTATTCGTCAGCCAGGACAAGCCCCAACCCCCCACTGTGATGTCCACCCACAGCAGTTCCTGCCAGTAAACAGCTTAAACTCTCGGTCTTGGACGGGGACCGATCTTTCGACCTCGCGAATGCGAAGCCAGCGCGTTACCACTGTACTAGCCAGACTTGCTAAGGAGCATATTTGCCTTCAGCGATAACTTTCTTGAAGTCGTTCCTTAAATATTCTTCAGCTTCAGCTGTATCTGCAGAGGCAGCTTCACCATGCACCGAAACGCTCTTTAGGCCAAAGCGTTTTTCAAATTTCGCGAACCATACCTTGCTTGCAACGAACGATTGTTTCCTGGGTAGAGAATCCCTGGACGGTCTTGGTTGTGGGTCATCGATATCTTCTTTTCTCTCCTTCTCCTCATGGTCAACACTGTTGTCGCCGGGTTCATTTGCAGAGAATATCTCGTACAGCTTCTTCACTTTGTTTGCATGATACTTGTGTCTAAGCTAATGTTCTTCTTCCTGCAATCAGCAATCCACAGGGCTAAAGCAGATTCCATCCGCACTATTATCTTAATGCGGGATGTTACGACCCTCTTCGCTGTTTACTCAAAAGAAGTAGTCGCTGTTTGCCTGATATTTGCCTCGTCCTTTTTGATGTTTTGAACAGTAGATTCGTTGATACCGAAATGGCGGCCGACATCCGTGAACCTTCTTCCTTCCTTCAGCATATCTAACAGTTTTACCTTTTCTGTTATGGTCAACATCTTCCTTTGCCGCTTAGGCTTACTAACACAAGCCGTAGAAGATGAAGGACGCTTGGGACGCATTGCAGAGGTTGAAAAATGGAAGTTTTATAAAATCACAAGCACAACATATTAAGACGCACAACGCGAACGGCGCACACGTGAGAAGACTGAACGGGTGAGGCGAGACAATGGAAGATGTTGGGAGAATGAAGCTTCAATCAAAAAGCCAATCAGACCCCATGATACAGTACATACAGAAAAACAATTCTGTGATTCGTCGTCTCCCACCCTTTCAGCTAATAGCATCTCATATACTATCTCACGTAGGTGCTACCCTATGCGTTTTCCAAGACGCCAATACAGTGTATGCTATCGTACAATATTTTACATGGTACAATACTGTGAGTTACACGCTTAAATTTATGTTTTATACTATTTTCTACTGCTTTATTATCTTTAGGCTAGGGAATACTTTTTTTATCAATAAAATAATAATAATACTGGAAATTTTAATATGTACTAGCTCACGTAGGTGCGACCCTTTTCGTTTTCCGAAATGCTGATACCGGTATCGTATTTTACATGGTGCAGTACTGTGAGTTACATGTTTAAATTTATGTTTTTAACTATTTTTTACTGTTTTATTATTCTTAGGCTGGGAAATACATATTTTTATCAATAAAATAATCAAAATACTGGAAATTTTGAAGAGCTAGCTCAAGTAGGTGCGACCCTTTGCGTTTTCCGAAATGCCGATACCAGTATCGTACTTTCTATGGTGCAGAGTTACATGTTTAAATTTACGTTTTTTTTACTATTTCTTACTGTTTTATTATTCCTAGGCTGGGAAATAAATTCCTTTATCAATAAATAATGAAATAAAAAATTTTCAATAAAATAATGAAAATACTGAAAATTTTCATTTTTTAATATTTTAATATTCTCGCATATACCCAAAAAAAATGAAAAAAAAAAAGGTCGCCAAAAAAACCGCGATGCACTGAATTCCCGATAGGTGAATCACAATATAGATAGGGAACACTATATATAATATATATATATATATATATATATATATATATATATATATATATATATATATATATATATATATATATATATATATATATATATATATATATATACAGTAATCCCTTGCTATATCGCGGTTCACCTATCGCGGATTCTCTGTATCGTGGATTTTTTTTGAATATTATTGTGACACCAGGATGGGCCAAAAAATTATAAAATAAAACAGCCTTTATCAGGCTGTAAAGAGAAACAGAGATGGAGAGTGTAATGACCTGTCAGATGTGAAGGGATTATAAAAGATGTGTAACGAATATCCAGCTCTCTGCTGGGTTTTAATATACCTCTGCATTACTTTCATGATGTCTATTCCAATAATTCTCCTTAGATCTTATTATTATTATTATTATTATTATTATTATTATTATTATTGGGACCAATAATTTTCCTTTGATGATGATTGTGGAGATTATTATCATCAACATCATTATTATTATTATTAAGGGCCCATCATTGTTTGTACATCTGTTGGTTTATTTACTTTTAATAACTGTGTATAGTGCCCCTCCCTAGATGGCTGGGACAAAGAGAGTGTGGGGGGTTGGGTAGAATAGAATGTTGGCGAGAGAGAGAGAGAGAGAGAGAGAGAGAGAGAGAGAGAGAGAGAGAGAGAGAGAGAGAGAGAGAGAGAGAGAGAGAGAGAGAGAGAGAGAGAGAGAGAGAAAAAAAACTTTATTTCCATTTCATTACAATGGGTATTCGTCAGCCAGGGCAAGCCCCAACCCCCCACTGTGGTGTCCAACCACAGCAGTTCCTGCCAGTAAACAGCTTAAACTCTCGGTCTTGGACGGGGACCGATCTTTCGACCTCGTGAATGCGAAGCCAGCGCGTTACCACTGTACTAGCCAGCAGGCTAGAGAGAGAGAGAGAGAGAGAGAGAGAGAGAGAGAGAGAGAGAGAGAGAGAGAGAGAGAGAGAGAGAGAGAGAGAGAGAGAGAGAGAGAGAGAGAGAGAGAGAGAGAG
>JAXCGZ010003201.1:0-20266 GCA_037179515.1 Halocaridina rubra | reverse complement strand
AGAAAGAAAAATAATCCCTATACATGTCCAAACTTTAGTGAAGAGAGAAAGAAGGGTATTTAAAAAATCCCTTATTAGTTAATTAAAATTACCCCCGTATTAGAACTGAAAAAATGGGAAAGAAAATGTCCCCACCGTCTTTTGTGCTAAAAAAAGACAAAATATTTTTATTTTTATGTTTATTTTTTTTGTTTTGCTAGCTTTAAGATAATTTTAAGCAAAAACTCAGAGTCTCCCTTAGATATAGTGTTGAATAAGTGCCATTGATAAATTGTATGATTTGAACTAAGATTAATAAGTTGTTTTCTGCTTAAATAATATTAGTGTTTTGTTTTAGCATTATTATTATTTGAATTATGATTTAATCTTTAGGTTCATTAAGTTTTTATATTAAGTGGTCTCTGAATAGTAATTGCATATAAAGACAATAAATGTGTTGACTTTACACACAGTAAAACATGTTTTGTTTCAGGAGTAGTTTTTAAGGCTTAATTTTAAGACAAATCAATGCCCCTAATAATGATAGGAATAGAATTTATTAAGATAAGGTCTCTTATAGAAATTACTGTTGATGTTATGGTCTATATCATTTTAAATGTGTATACATGCCAATACTCTACCTCATTTGTTTGCTAATGTGCTACATAAGTCGTGGTTTTACCGTAATTAACTCAATTTAGTCTTTTAAAGAAACGAGAGAAGTAGATGAATTAATGTTTTGATTTAAACTGACTTTTGATCTTAATTAATGTTTGATATTAGTTTCACACTGGAATTATGGTTGTTTAAACATAAGAATATGTTTGTATTACAGATTTCCAACAAGGAAATAGACCCTGCATGCTCTAGTTGTCTGTAAAAGTACTCTATATATGTTATGTTTGTGTAATTTGTATAGGAATTCTTAGAAAATAGCTTAAATAATTCGGCCCCATTTCTATTGTAAACTAATGTTAGCTAGGAGATGTCCAAGAGCTCCCGGAAAATTAGCCCATGCTTCGACTGAAATAAGAGATATTTCAGTTTTGGTTGGGAGGGATGTCGTATGACTTTCGTCATGCTGAAGCCAGTCCGTCATGCTGAAGCCAGTCCGTCATGCTGAAGCCAGAATCTGAAACTTGTAACAGATCTTGAGGGGTAACGGTTGGTCGAGGGCACAGAGATTTTATTACAATGTTTGTAGAAAGTGTCAAGGAGATATATGACCGGAACCGTGAGACTTAGGATCTGGCATCGAGAAGGGCAGGAAAGGCCAGGAAGTTAGCCATTTCCTAAACCACAAGAAACACAAACTTGTGGCCCGTACGTAAGTACATGCCCTGGAGAGATGCCCAATAGCTCATCCCCGGAAGTAGGCGGGATTCCACTTTGAACCTGGCGTTGATTGGCAGGACTAGATATCCCTTGATTTCATTGGCAGAATTGGATGTCAAGCCACGCCCTGCCCCTGGGGGTATTTCAAGAGCCACCCAGGGCAGAGACAGTTAGTTAGAACTTTGCCCGGGGCACGAATAGATCATAGATTGTGATAGTCATAGGGTGGGGGCATTGAGGCGTCGAAGTTGTGTTGTACTCTAGAATAAATATAAGCAAAGGAATTTACTGCTTGTCCATTTTACCTTGTAACCGTCAGGTACTAGTAGTTAAAACGTAGCAAAGAAAAGCAATACGTCAGTGGTGACAAACGGTGAGATAACCCAGTCATCTTACAAAGTGTGAATTCAAATGGAAGTCCAAAATTCATACGACACCCCAACCCCCCACAGGGGGGACCAGCCACAGCAGTAACCTGCCAGGAAACAGATTAAACTCTCGGTCTTGGACGGGAACTGATTTCTCGACCACGTGAATGCGAAGCCAGCGCGTTACCACTGTACTAATAACTGACATGCACTGTATATACCCAAAAAATAAACATGAAAGCAGAATAAAATTTTTGCAAAATCATAACTATAGACCCATTAACAATTCTAATAATGCTCATTTTCGTTTGAGGCACTGGTAGGATATTTAGGTTGGGTCTTGGGGTCTGACACCCTCTACCAATCGGGGTGGGAATAATATTAGAGACAGTTTAAGTTAGGATGTGTGTTTTACGTACCCCACACCAATATTACGTTTTTCATCTCGCAATTCTTAAAATGGTAATTTTCCAAGGAAATGATGCAAGTCATTACAGTTCGAAATACGGCGAATTTCTATGGAAATGAGGTAGTTCACATAAATCAAACAAAAAACACAGGCAATATATAAATTTGCAATTCGCAAAAATCCATCCAAAAACAACGGGGAATTAATTTCAATTCCAAACAACAAATTTTAATTATAGGAAAATGTACATACATACCTCTTTTGTTTAGAGAAACATTATGCTATTCTTCGTATTTTATTTAATTTCAGTCTCTTCACTGAACTTCAGCTGGGAAATGATTACGGTCCGCTATAAATTTACTCAATTTTCAATTTTAAACGAGGAATCAAAGAACGTATGCCAAAATACGGACTTGACTCAAAGAATGTAAACAAAGCCAACGCTTCCTCTTCCTCTTCATCTTCTTCTTCTTCTACCTAACGAAAAAGTAGTACTTAGGGTATACAAATGGGCTTGAATCATTAACTTATAATGACAAATGACTGAAAATTTCGTCTGAATGAAAAATAATAATTAATTATTACCGTATTATGATAACATAAAAGATTTTTTTTTATTTTAAATATATTTGTTTATGATTAATATTGCATCAATATGCCAATATATGTTAATATTCTAATCCTAAATATCTCTCGTCACTAAGTGTAGCAAATATAAGCTATAAGGTTGGATTCCTTTTAACCTTCCGTGGCGTGTAGTTGGCAACGCCTTGACTTAGTAATTATAAGTCCTATAATGTAATGTGCTTATTTGATTATTGTATAGCCCGAATGAGATTGGATATTGAATTAAACGCGAAAATGAAGCCACGAGTGAGGTTGGGGAGTCTGTAATATGAACATAGTGGCATTCAGATAGAATGCGTTCATTCATAATTATAGCAGATATAAGCTATAAGGTTGGATTCCTGTTAACCTTCTGTGGTGTGTAGTCGGTAGCGCCTTGACTTAGTAATTATAAGTCTTAGGTTCAAGTCGCTGTCGGGGTAAGAAATTATTCATGTTTTCACATGTATAATGTGCTTATGTGATTATTGTATAGCCCGAATGAGATTGGGAATTGAAGTAAATGCGAAAATGAAGCCACGAGTGAGGTTGGGGAATCTGCAATATGAACATAGTGGCATTCAGTTAGAATGCGTTCATTCCTAAGTATAGCAGATATAAGCTATAAGGTTGGATTTCTCTTAATCCTCTGCGGTGTGTAGTTGGTAGCGCCTTGACTTAGTAATTATAAGTTCTAGGTTCAACTCCTGGTCGGGGTAAAAAATGATTCATGTTTTCACATATGTAATGTGCTTATTTGATTATTGTATAGCCCGAATGAGATAGGGAATTGAATTAAATGCGAAAATGAAGCCACGAGCGAGGTTGGGGAATCTGTAATATGAACATAGTGGCATTCAGATAGAATGAGTTAATTCCTAAGTATAGCAGATATAAGCTATAAGGTTGGATTCCTCTTAACCTTCTGTGGTGTGTAGTCGGTAGCGCCTTGACTTAGTAATTATAAGTCCTAGGTTCAAGTCCTCGTCGGGGTAAAAAATTATCCATGTTTTCACATGTATAATGTGCTTATTTGATCATTGCATAGCCCGAATGAGATTGGGAATTGAATTAAATGCTAAAATGAAGCCACGAGTGAGGTTGGGGAATCTGTAATATGAACATAGTGGCATTTAGTTAGAATGCATTCATTCCTAAGTGTAGCAGATATAAGCTACAAGGTTGGATTCCTGTTAACCTTCAGTAGTGTGTAGTTGGTAGCGCCTTGACTTAGTAATTATAAGTCCTAGGTTCAAGTCCCAGTCAGGGTAAAAAATTATTCATGTTTTCACAAATGTAATGTGCTTATTTGATTAATATATATATATATATATATATATATATATATATATATATATATATATATATATATATATATATATATATATATATATATATATATATATATGAGTGTATGCCCTTGCTAACCTCAGGCCATGGCGGAGTGCGAACGCTCGACCTGCTGCCTCAGACTCGCGGACGCTACCGATTTGCCAAGGTGACTGCTCTCTCTCTCTCTCTCTCTCTCTCTCTCTCTCTCTCTCTCTCTCTCTATATATATATATATATATATATATATATATATATATATATATATATATATTTTCTATCTACCTTGGCTGTCTCCCCCAGTAGGGGGGGAGCCAACATAAAAAAGAAACAATAAGGGATTACTTTGCTCTATGGGCAATGACGAGGGAGTTAGCGACCGTTCAGATGGCACTGCTGGAGTGCCACAGCCCATCCTCCTGGCTCTTCCACAACCTGCGTCGCTTCATAAATGCCAACCCCCCTACTGCCCCTACCACAGGGCTACCTCTGTAAAATGCAGCCCCATGGCAACAGCAGATGCCCATCAGAGCTGCGTCACAATTGCTCGCCACTCATTCCTATTCCTAGCACGTTCACTTGCGTCCTTCACATCTATCCTCCTGTCATTCAGGGCTCTCCTTACTCCATCCATCTACCCAAACCTAGGCCTCCCTCTAGTATTTAGCCCATCAACTCTCGTATTCATCACCTTTTTCAGCAGTCTTTCATCATCCATCCTTTCCACATGGCCAAACCATCTCAGAACACTCATATCAACTCTGGTTGCCAATTCTCTCCTCACACCCGTTCTTGCTCTCACCACTTCATTCCTAACCCTATCCAACCGAGATACACCAATCATACTCCTCAGGCATTTCATCTCAAACACGTTTAGTTTCCGTCTCTCACTTATTTTCATACCCAATAACTCTGATTCATACATCACAGTTGGCACAACCACTTTCTCATACAATACCTTCTTAACATTCATTTCCAATCCTCTATGCTTCATCACTCCTTTCAACGCATCCAACACTTTACATCCTTCATTCACTCTGTGACACACATCTGCTTCCATTCCACCATTTGCAGCTAATACAGAGCCTAAATACTTAAACTGATCAACTTCCTCAAGTGTCTCTCCATTCAACATAACATTCAATCCAGCACCATGCTCATTTTTTGTGCACCTCATAACCTTACTCTTTCCCACATTCACTCGCAACTTCCTTTTCTCACACACCATTCCAAATTCTGACACTAACTGACACAGCTTCTCCTCTGAATCTGCCACCACCACAGTATCATTTGCAAACAGCAACTGATTCAAATCTCACTCGTTATCATCCCCATCCACTATTCTCAAACCTCGACCACACACTTGCTCATTCACTTCTCTTACTACTCCATCAATATACAAATACAAATATATATATATATATATATATATATATATATATATATATATATATATATATATATATATATATATATATATATATATATATATATATATATATATATATATATATATATATATATATATATATATATATATATATATATATATATATATGTCTTGAACATATTTCAAGACAGTTTATTTCTACGTATATATGTAAGTGTTGTTTGCATATAGTTTCGTTTATTGTAACGTAAGTGCATGAATGTACACTTTTACACTTAGTATGTATACCTATTAATTTCTATCATGTATACACGTATATTCGTATGTATAATGTGTAGTTTATTATGGAGGCTGGCTGTAGAAGACTTGGAGAAAGGAACGTTAGTCGCTAATGGATTTTAGCCATTAGCCCTTCACCTCCCCGATAACGCTTATTGCATCCCCTGTTTAAACAAAGAACCGTTGTAAGCAAGTCATAACTCAAGTTAGTCCTAGTATCAAGGACCCCTACAAAAACGAGGGGAGTTTGTGCAACTTGCCCACATAAAGTTTGTTGTTCTCGTGGGGCGTAACGAGACACTCAAGTAGAAAACGTAATAGAGATACGTGGATCAGAAGATATTCGAGTTTGATTCAGAGTCCCGTGATTGCTGACAACATCAGGGTTATCCGGATAGATGAGTACAGATTTACCTTATTTCTAACAATATTTATAACTACGTGTGAGGGACAGAATGAGCTCATTTAATTGAACACTCGTAGGTAGAATGTATGTTAGAAAATTTATTATTCTGTATAAGGAAGTTTTAATTTAAGGTGATGAGAGTTTATTTAAATATTCACATATCAGCAGTTCATAAACCCCCTTATAAAATAGTTGCATGTATGTCTATGCATGTAATATTAATTATATTTTATTAGTAGAGGATTTAATTTTGAGATCGTGGTAGGCCTCTACTGAAGCGGTGTCAGGATTTCCGAATTTAAGGGGGTTATAAGATCGAAGGGTAATAACACACAGGAAATCCTTCACAGCTTTTGGTCATTCGAAGCGGATGAGAATTGATCTGGTAATGGTGAAAATAGTGTACATTTTAGATAAACTCCCACCTTGTAAGAAGTTAGTATAAAATTCTACGGTTAAAATCGTCCACATTTCAGCGAAAAAAAAAGGAGGAGCATTGCATGTATTTACATGAATATTGCGAATATTACTTTGAAATTTAAGTGGTTGTTGAAATAAATAAGAGAATCTTTTTCCCGCGTGGATAAAGCGTTTCTCTATCTGTGGAAACAAAATATACTTTCGTAGCTGAGCATCCATTAAGTAATTTGGATATTCGTACCCAATTTCGGCTGGGTGAACAGTGGTTTTTTAGGGATTTGTGTGGTTACATATTTCCCATTTAACGAGGTGTAGAATCTCGTATTGATTCCTTTGTTTACGTAAATAAACAGAAGGTAGTGACCCACCTACTGCTAGGTGCACAGTGTTGTTTATTAGAGGAACAGTGTGGTTTCCATTACACTTTCCATTTACTGTTGCTGACTTAACAGTGTTGTTTAATTGATGAAAAGTGTGTTTTACAATTTGTGGATTGGCGTCATAACTGACGGAATTAAATAACTGTATGTTATTATCTTGAAATTTTTGAAGATTGTCCTTTGATACTCTTTACGGAGTGAATGTTTGTTGCATTGTTGATGCATAAAGAAGATCGTGGATTCTTTGATCATAAAATTGCATCAACTATTTGTTTGTTGTTTTATGTTCTATTTGCTTTATCAATATGTCGGTTAAACCTGAGGCATTAAAACGCCTTCGGGAATTGGTTCAACGTGATTATGTTCAGTGTCAAACAGAATTTGCCAAAGATGATGAGACACTTGTTGTTACTTATTTAGAAAGATGTCATCATACGCTAACAGAAAGATTCGGAAGATATGATAGGAAATATGAAGAATATGTCGAGAATAAGCCCCTTAAAAGGGATTCTGACGAGGAGGATACAGAACATGACAATCTAGCTGAAACAGTAAATGATATTAGCTTAGCTGTCCTAGAACGGATTTGTAAGTTAGGAACTATGAAGAGTACTCGAGCTCATAGTTCCGAGAGTTCAAGCCTCCCCAGTGGGCAACCCACACCTAAATTTCCTGAAGTAAAATTACCACAGTTCTCTGGAAACTATGATGAATGGAACGAGTTTTGGGATACGTTTGATAGTTTAGTACATAGTACTTCTATGGCAACTATGACAAAGTTTACCATCTTAAGAAATGCCCTTAAAGGAGATGCAAAAGACACCATAAAGGGATATCCTGTTGCTAGTGAGAGTTATGATGAATGCATTCAACAGCTACAAGCTGTTTATGCCAGCGAGGACAGAATTGTACGAAATTCAATGAGGAAATTAGTAAAAATACCAACTCCCTCTCCTAATTATTCATCACTTTTTAAGTTCAAGCAGGAAGTAGAAGCTATTACTCGAAGTCTGAAAAATTATAAAGACATGGAGAACTGTTATGTATAACTTTTGAGCTGATTAATTCGTGCGCTTTGCATTGCGCTATTGTTTTGTTGTTTTCACTGGAGTAGAACACGCCATGTCGGACATTTAAGTTTGAGTAATAAAACCTCCACTTTTCTCACGATTTTAAATGAATCATCCTTTTCCTTCTATTCCGAGAATGGAACAAATGGCGACGAGGTACAAAGGACCAATGCAGTAGCAAAAGGAACTTCTAGTTTGCAGTATTTAAGTGAAGTTTTTGCAGTTTTGAGGTAGCCGGTAAATTGGGTAAGCTTCCGACTTCCGAGATTTTCGTTCCCGTGGCCACCCTCATGTTTTGATCAAGTTTTGCAGTTAGCATTGGAGCCTTCATAGATGCCGTAGTATAACTGTTTAAGCTTAATGCTGACGATTTTTTCAAGATTGGAAAGCTATAGTGATTATTTTCCAAGGTGTACCCTAGATTGATGATAACCTATGGTAGACCAATTGTGTTTATCGGTAATCTTGTTTCCAGTGTTTTGTGGACGGTAGCCTTGATTGATCATAGCCTACCGTAAGCCTATGGTGCTTAACCCCAGTGCTTTGAGGAGTGGAGTAAAACAAATTGCATATAGGCCTAGCCTAGTTCTATGATGTTTTGCTTATGTTGTCAGTGCTATAATATTTAGCCTATTCTGTCTGTGCCATGATTGCATGTTGTGTATTTTGAGATTATTACCAGTTCACCCAGTGACTTAGCCTATAATCATGCCTCAAGAAAATGAAAATAGGGCTAACCGCAGAGTGAACATTGATCATTTTAATCCTTCAAAGATTTCTTTTGAATTGTGGTTAAGTTTGTTGGAAGCAAATTTTTTAAATTTGGAAATAACTGAGGCAAATAGTAAACAAAATTTACTTCTGGTTTCTATTGGTACTGAAGTTTATGCTATTTTAGGAAACATTTGTGCCCCAGATTTACCACATACTAAGTCGTATGAGGATTTATGCAAATTACTTAAGGCACATTATGATGTAAAGCCTAGTTATCATAGAAGTTTATTGGCTTTTCAACAAAGGAGGAAAAAAGGAGGTGAGACATTAAAAGATTTGTATGCAGACCTGAAGTGTCTAGCCAAAGACTGTGATTTTGGTAGCAACTTTGATTCTCGTGTGCGGGATCAGTTGTTTATGGCTCTTGAAAATGAGGTTTATTTTTCAAATCTGGTTGCTGAAAATTTAAATTTGAAGGTTATGTCTTCTATCCAAATAGTTGAGAGAGTTTTGAATTTTGAACAAGCTTATGTTTCTGAAAAGGCTGGTGTTGTTCAAAAGGTTAAAACCCCAACCAATGGTCCCATGAGTAAGTCAGTTTCTTGTAAACACTGTGGTTACCCTCATGATAGTGCAAAATGTCGCTTTAAGAATTTAACATGTAATTTATGTGGTAAGAAAGGACATTTAAAACAAGTTTGTTGGAAGGTTTCAAAAGATGTCAAAGGTAATGTGAAGCCAAAGCCAGTAAAAGAAAGTTTTAATAAGGCTTCTGAGAAAAAACATAAGGTTAAAGTTAAAGCAGTAGACAAGGTAGCAGTTTCCAGTGATACTGATGAAGAAAGACTGTTGTCAGTAAAAAATGTCAATGCTATTGGTAAAGATGAAGTGAATATTTTGGTTAATGGTAAGTTTGTACCTTTTGAGGTGGATACAGGTGCTGCTGTGAGTACCTTGACTAAAGATTGGGTTCATAATTTGGGATTGTCCATGGTAGATTGTAATAAAATGTTAAATGCTTATGATGATCTCAAAATAAATGTTTTGGGTAAAGTTGGAGTGGATGTTTACTATAATTCTCTGCAAGTGAAACAGACATTTTATGTTGTAGGGAATCATAATTCTAACTTATGTGGCAAAGATTTGATGCCAAAAATAGGTATTTATTTGTCTGGTATTAATGATTCTTCTAAAGTTTCTAAAGTCAATGGTTCTGTGGTAGAATTGTTGAATGATTATGAAGTTAATCCTAATAAACCCATTTCAGATATTACAGCTCACATTCATGTTAAGAGTGATGTAGTTCCAAAATTCAGAAAACACAGATCAGTTCCAATTCACTATAAACCTTTAGTTGAAGATGCTTTAAATAAACTGATTGTAGATGATATAGTTGAGCCTGTTAACCATAGTGAGTGGGCTGCCCCCATTGTTACTGTGTTGAAATCGGATAAGGAGTCTGTACGTATCTGTGGAGATTTTAAAGAATTGAATAAATGTATATCTTGTGACCAATATCCATTACCTAAAACAGATGAGTTGTTAGCATCTATTGGTAAGGGAAAGATTTTTTCTACTATTGATTTAAAAAATGCATATTTACAGATTTCTGTGAGTGAAGAAAGCCAAAAGTATTTAGTAGTAAATACACATAAAGGTTTGTTTAAGTACAAAAGATTACCTTTTGGTCTTTCTTCTTCCCCAGCTATATTTCAGAGATTTATGGCTAACCTGTTGAAAGATGTAGAGGGAGTTGATGCTTATTTGGATGACATTATTGTAAGTGGTGAATCTGAAGAGCAGCATGATCTTAGGTTTATTGAAGTGTTAAAAATTTTGCAAGAGCATAATGTTCAGATTAACAAGAAAAAATGTGCTGTTAAGGTTTCTTCTTTAGAATATCTTGGATTTTGTATCTCAGGTGAAGGAATCAAACCTTCCCCTAAGAAGGTCAAAGCTATTCTAGATTCTCCACCCCCTACTTCTGTTGCAGAGTTGCAATCTTTTATTGGAATGTTGACATATTATTGTAAATTCATTAAGAATTTTTCTTCCAAGCTGGCCCCCTTGTATGAATTGCTAAAAAAGAATAAAGTTTTTAAATGGTCTGAACTTGAAAACAAAGCTTTTGAAATTGTAAAATCGGATTTATCAAAAGGTCCCCTTTTGGCTAATTATGATGGTAATAGTCCACTAGTTGTTGAAGTTGATGCGTCTCCTATTGGTGTAGGATGTGTATTGTTGCAAAAAATTGATGGAAGAGAATTACCAGTTTATTTTGCTAGTAAAAAACTGACATCAGCTGAACAGAACTATGCTCAAATTGACCGAGAAGGGCTTGCCTTAGTTTTTGGGTTGAATCGCTTTAGATATTTTTTACTTGGAAGACAATTTGAAGCAAGGACCGACCATAAACCACTTTTAGGCTTATTTGGCAAAGGGCGTCATATTCCTACTAATGCCAATGCTCGTATTCAGCGTTGGGCACTGTTTCTCTCTCAATATGATTTTGAGCTTACTTACAAAGTGGGTAAAGAAAATGTTGTGGCTGATGCCCTTAGCAGGTTGCCTATTGATGATGATCATAAATCCATGACTCCAAATGAATACATTAAGTTAGTTGAAGCTTTAGATTTTGAAGATATTTCTTTTTCAAAAATCAGAAATTGTACTCAGAAAGATGAGGTTTTGGGTCAACTCATGCATAATATAAGATTTGGTTGGTCTACAAATGATTTGAGATTACATGAATATGGTTCTGTTAAATCTGATCTTAGTTTATATGACAATGTAATTTTGTACAGAAACAGAATTGTAATACCTACCAGCTTAAGATGTAAAATACTTGAGCACTTACATAGTGGTCATAATGGGATAAATGTGATGAAAGCAGAAGCTAGGAATTGGGTTTGGTGGCCTAAAATTGACCAAGATATTTCTGAAATTACAAAGAATTGTCCAGTTTGTTTTAAAAATTTTCAACCAAACCAAGCTCCTGTGTTGTCATGGTCTACCCCTGATAAGGCATGGTCAAGACTTCACATTGACTATGCTGGACCCATAAATAACAAATATTTTCTTGTAATTGTAGATGCATATTCTAAGTTTCTAGATGTTCAAGTTACTAGTTCAATGACTTCAAGTGTTACCATTGAATTGCTTAGAAAAACATTTTCTAATTTTGGTATTCCAGACATTGTTGTCTCGGATAATGCTCCTTATTTTGTGTCCGAGGAAATTAAAGTTTTTTATAAGAAAAATGGTATTCAACATTTAACTCCTGCCCCATACAATCCATCATCTAATGGGTTGGCGGAAAGAGCAGTTCGAACTTTAAAAGAGGGCTTAAGTAAATTCAACAGTGGATCATTGAATACTAGAATCTGTAGATTTTTGTACAATTATAGAAAGAGTATGCATAGTGGTATAGGTAAATCACCAGCAGAGTTACTATTTGGCAGATGTTTTAAAACAACTTTAGTATCTGTAAAATGTTCCCCTAACAAAGACAGAGACCTGGAAAAATTGTCAAAGAAAGTTTTCTCTGAAGGAACAAATATGTACAATGTTGGTGATGCAGTTTTTGCTAAAAATTTTGGGAAGGGAGAGCCTTGGATTGAAGGTAAAATTATTGAAGTGCTTGGTGTAAGGAATTATTTGGTGCAAGTTCATGATTTTGGTAATATATCATGGAAGAGGCATCATGATCAGCTTATGCCTAGATTTACTGGTACTTGTATTAAGACACCTAGAGAGTCTCCAATGCCTTTAGGTTCTTCGAATGTAAGTGATTATTCCTGTGCCTCTAGTTCCACTAATGATGTTGAAGTATCTTCACAAAGGTGTGATGTTTCAGTTCAACCTGATAGTAATTGTATTGAGTCTGAAGACACAGTCTCAGAAACTGAAAGGTGTGGTGTGAATGATAAACAGATTGTATCACCATCTCCAGTATTACGGAGATCAAAGAGAATTATTAAGCCACCAGAAAAATTGAATTTGTAATGTCTTTTGTTGTCATAATATATTGATATTTCTGTATAATGATTGTTGTATGTTGATATTTTTCTGATCCATTTTTGATAAGTTTTGTATGTCTTTTCTTGGAGGGAGGAATGTTATGTATAACTTTTGAGCTGATTAATTCGTGCGCTTTGCATTGCGCTATTGTTTTGTTGTTTTCACTGGAGTAGAACACGCCATGTCGGACATTTAAGTTTGAGTAATAAAACCTCCACTTTTCTCACGATTTTAAATGAATCATCCTTTTCCTTCTATTCCGAGAATGGAACAGAGAACACTGATTGGGTGTTTTCAGAACTCGTGATGATGAAATTGCCAGAAGATGTTGAGAACTGGATTAGCATGAAAATAGACACAAAATATCCTACATATGAAACCCTCTTGAAGGAACTGGGAAAATATGTATATCATATAGAGGGCAACAATACTAAAGGTAACGCAAAGGGAGAGACCCAAACCTCCCAGAGAGATGAGACCCAGTTCTATAAAAATAATGTGGGTAGTTATGGTGCTACTGCAAAGGTAGTAAATAGTAAAACAGAATGTGTATTCTGTGGTTGGCAAGGTCATAAGTCTGAACAGTGTAATAAAGTAGTTAGCATAATTGAATGCAGAGACAAATTGAGAAACAATAACAAATGTCTGAGATGTACTCAGTCAGGGCATTATGCAAATGAATGTTACACTCAGTTAAACTGTAAGAAGTGTAAGAAAAATGGTCATCATGCAGCCTTGTGTTATGAAAAAGAGTCCAAATTTCGTAGAAGGTTTGAAGAACCTACATTTCTGAATGAACAGTCAGGAAATGCTTCAAATTTAGATGAGTCAAGCAATGAGCAAGAACATTCTGACTCAGAAAAGGGCAAGAAACATGTTGGTGTAATGACTATGAATGCAATACAAAGGCAAATGGTGAAGCTGAGTTTACCTTCATGTGCTCTGCCTACTGCAAGTGGAAAAATAAGCAGTTCAAAGGGAAATCTTTGTGTAAACACAAGGTTATTCTTTGATACAGGTTCATAGTGTTCCTTTATAACTAGGGAATTAGCTGAAAGGCTTAAATTAAGCTCAGTAGATGAAATGTCTCTTGGTATTGATGCATTTCGTTCTGAGACGAAGAAAGGAAGTTTTCCTGTTGTAAATGTAGTTATCAAATTGGGGAAAAGAAGAGCCAGGGTTAAATTACTCGTAGTTGATGACATGGTAATTAGCATCCACACTCCAGGACTAGCAAAGGCTGCAAATGTGTTAAAGTCTAATGGTCACAAGTTGGCCGATGAAGATATTGATAGTGATGTACTTAATAACATTGGCATTGTTATTGGTGCATTACATTTTAGTCAGTTTGCTAGTGGTATTAACAAGTGGGATGTCTATACTTTGATGGAAACACCGGGTGGTGTCATGTTGTATGGCCATATTCCGTGTGATACTCAACATGAACGCAGTAATGTGCAAAGCCATATTGTCATGCGAGTAGGAACACAGTTTTTTCCTGCAGCTACTCAAGAGTTGATTGAAGTGGCCATAGAGCCAGTGAATAAGTTGGTGATTGAAGAGGCCATAGAGCCAGTTAATAAGTTGTTGATTGAAGAGGCCATAGAGCCAGTTAATAAGTTGTTGATTGCAGAGGTCATAGAGCCTGTTAATAAGTTGTTGATTGCAGAGGCCATAGAGCCTGTTAATAAGTTGTTGAATGAAGAGGCCATAGAGCCTGTTAATAAGTTGTTGATTGAGAAGGCCATAGAGCCTGTTAATAAGTTGTGGGAGCCAGAGAGTATTGGAGTAAAGCAAGACGTGCATTACGAAGATAAAACTACACTTAGAAGTTTTACAGAGTCTGTTCCCTGGAAGCCTATCCACACTTCTCTCCCACACAATTTTCAGAGTGCCTTTGGACAAATGAAGTCTCTTATAGAACAGTTGGAGGAGATATTGGAGAATGTTCATGTAGGTAATATGTTGGATGCTTGTACCAGTGAAGAGAAACAGTTTGATATATGCAATACTGCAGATGTAGAGTGGGAAAAGGCCGAAATATCACTGCAAGCATTGAATTTCAACAATGTAAGACTTCAAAGGGTACTAGATCAACGCCTTACTGAAAAATCTAGATCTCCTAAAGAAACAATCTTTAGTTTAATCTGGAATGTTAATACAGACAAGTTGTCTTTGAAAAGTCTGAAGGCTAGAGAAGATGTGTTGACCAAACATAAACTTCTGTCACTGGTGGGTATATTTTTGGACCCCTTAGGTCTAATATCACCCTTACTAAGAAGAGGAAAAAATATTATTCAGAGAGCTTGGTCTGAAAGGCTCTCATGGGAAGATCTGTTGTCAGAAGTATACAAAGAGGAATCATCAAATTGTACATTTGACATTTAAAAAATAAAAGAAAAAAAAATTATGAAAGATCTGAATCTCAAACTGCCCAAAGGGTTGAAGAATTGTGGGCACGCTTAATCATAGATGATAAATTGTAGCACTGATGGGGAGACCCCCCATTTTTTTCTTTTTTGGAGGGGCCAAGGATGTCTTGAATATATTTCAAGACAGTTTATTTCTACGTATATATGCAAGTGTTGTTTGCATATAGTTTCGTTTATTGTAACGTAAGTGCATGAATGTACACTTTTACACTTAGTATGTATACCTATTAATTTCTATCATGTATACACGTATATTCGTATGTATAATGTGTAGTTTATTATGGAAGATGGCTGTAGAAGACTTGGAGAAAGGAACGTTAGTCGCTAATGGATTTTAGCCATTAACCCTTCACCTCCTTGATAACGCTTATTGCATCCCCTGTTTAAACAAAGAACCGTTGTAAGCAAGTCATAACTCAAGTTAGTCCTAGTATCAAGGACCCCTACAAAAACGAGGGGAGTTTGTGCAACTTGCCCACAAAAAGTTTGTTGTTCTCGTGGGGCGTTACGAGACACTCAAGTAGAAAACGTAATAGCGATACGTGGATCAGAAGATATTCGAGTTTGATTCAGAGTCCCGTGATTGCTGACGACATCAGGGTTATCCAGATAGATGAGTACAGATTTACCTTATTTCTAACAATATTTATAACTACGTGTGAGGGACAGAATGAGCTCATTTAATTGAACACTCGTAGGTAGAATATATGTTAGAAAATTTATTATTCTGTATAAGGAAGTTTTAATTTAAGGTGAGGAGAGTTTATTTAAACATTCACATATCAGCAGTTCATAAACCCCCTTATAAAATATTTGCATGTATGTCTATGCATGTAATATTAATTATATTTTATTAGTAGAGGATTTAATTTTGAGATCGTGGTAGGCCTCTACTGAAGCCGTGTCAGGATTTCCGAGTTTTGGGGGTTATAAGATCGAAGGGTAATAACACACAATAAATCCTCCACAATATATATATATATATATATATATATATATATATATATATATATATATATATATTTATATATATATATATATATATATATATATATATATATATATATATATATATATATATATATATATATATATATATATATAAGCACATTACATATGTGAAAACATGAATCATTTTTTACCCCGACCGGGACTCGAACCTAGGACTTATGATTACTAAGTCAAGGCGCTACCACTACACCACAGAAGGTTAAAAGGAACCCAACCTTATAGCTTATATCTGCTATACTTTAGGAATGAACGCATTCTAACTGAATGCCACTATGTTCATATTACAGATTCCCCAACCTCACTCGTGGCTTCATTTTAGCATTTAATTCAATTCCCAATCTCATTCGGGCTATGAAATTATCAAATAAGCACATTACATATGTGAAAACATGAATCATTTTTTACCCCGACCGGGACTCGAACCTAGGACTTATGATTACTAAGTCAAGGCGCTACCACTACACCACAGAAGGTTAAAAGGAACCCAACCTTATAGCTTATATCTGCTATACTTTAGGAATGAACGCATTCTAACTGAATGCCACTATGTTCATATTACAGATTCCCCAACCTCACTCGTGGCTTCATTTTAACATTTAATTCAATTCCCAATCTCATTCGGGCTATGAAATTATCAAATAAGCACATTACATATGTGAAAACATGAATCATTTTTTACCCCGACCGGGACTCGAACCTAGGACTTATGATTACTAAGTCAAGGCGCTACCACTACACCACAGAAGGTTAAAAGGAACCCAACCTTATAGCTTATATCTGCTATACTTTAGGAATGAACGCATTCTAACTGAATGCCACTATGTTCATATTACAGATTCCCCAACCTCACTCGTGGCTTCATTTTAGCATTTAATTCAATTCCCAATCTCATTCGGGCTATGAAATGATCAAATAAGCACATTACATATGTGAAAACATGAATCATTTTTTACCCCGACCGGGACTCGAACCTAGGACTTATGATTACTAAGTCAAGGCGCTACCACTACACCACAGAAGGTTAAAAGGAACCCAACCTTATAGCTTATATCTGCTATACTTTAGGAATGAACGCATTCTAACTGAATGCCACTATGTTCATATTACAGATTCCCCAACCTCACTCGTGGCTTCATTTTAGCATTTAATTCAATTCCCAATCTCATTCGGGCTATGAAATTATCAAATAAGCACATTACATATGTGAAAACATGAATCATTTTTTACCCCGACCGGGACTCGAACCTAGGACTTATGATTACTAAGTCAAGGCGCTACCACTACACCACAGAAGGTTAAAAGGAACCCAACCTTATAGCTTATATCTGCTATACTTTAGGAATGAACGCATTCTAACTGAATGCCACTATGTTCATATTACAGATTCCCCAACCTCACTCGTGGCTTCATTTTAGCATTTAATTCAATTCCCAATCTCATTCGGGCTATGAAATTATCAAATAAGCACATTACATATGTGAAAACATGAATCATTTTTTACCCCGACCGGGACTCGAACCTAGGACTTATGATTACTAAGTCAAGGCGCTACCACTACACCACAGAAGGTTAAAAGGAACCCAACCTTATAGCTTATATCTGCTATACTTTAGGAATGAACGCATTCTAACTGAATGCCACTATGTTCATATTACAGATTCCCCAACCTCACTCGTGGCTTCATTTTAGCATTTAATTCAATTCCCAATCTCATTCGGGCTATGAAATTATCAAATAAGCACATTACATATGTGAAAACATGAATCATTTTTTACCCCGACCGGGACTCGAACCTAGGACTTATGATTACTAAGTCAAGGCGCTACCACTACACCACAGAAGGTTAAAAGGAACCCAACCTTATAGCTTATATCTGCTATACTTTAGGAATGAACGCATTCTAACTGAATGCCACTATGTTCATATTACAGATTCCCCAACCTCACTCGTGGCTTCATTTTAGCATTTAATTCAATTCCCAATCTCATTCGGGCTATGAAATTATCAAATAAGCACATTACATATGTGAAAACATGAATCATTTTTTACCCCGACCGGGACTCGAACCTAGGACTTATGACTTAGTAATCATAAGTCCTAGGTTCGAGTCCCGGTCGGGGTAAAAAATGATTCATGTTTTCACACATGTAATGTGCTTATTTGATAATTTCATAGCCCGAATGAGATTGGGAATTGAATTAAATGCTAAAATGAAGCCACGAGTGAGGTTGGGGAATCTGTAATATGAACATAGTGGCATTCAGTTAGAATGCATTCATTCCTAAAGTATAGCAGATATAAGCTATAAGGTTGGGTTCCTTTTAACCTTCTGTGGTGTAGTGGTAGCGCCTTGACTTAGTAATCATAAGTCCTAGGTTCGAGTCCCGGTCGGGGTAAAAAATGATTCATGTTTTCACATATGTAATGTGCTTATTTGATAATTTCATAGCCCGAATGAGATTGGGAATTGAATTAAATGCTAAAATGAAGCCACGAGTGAGGTTGGGGAATCTGTAATATGAACATAGTGGCATTCAGTTAGAATGCGTTCATTCCTAAAGTATAGCAGATATAAGCTATAAGGTTGGGTTCCTTTTAACCTTCTGTGGTGTAGTGGTAGCGCCTTGACTTAGTAATCATAAGTCCTAGGTTCGAGTCCCGGTCGGGGTAAAAAATGATTCATGTTTTCACATATGTAATGTGCTTATTTGATAATTTCATAGCCCGAATGAGATTGGGAATTGAATTAAATGCTAAAATGAAGCCACGAGTGAGGTTGGGGAATCTGTAATATGAACATAGTGGCATTCAGTTAGAATGCGTTCATTCTTAAAGTATAGCAGATATAAGCTATAAGGTTGGGTTCCTTTTAACCTTCTGTGGTGTAGTGGTAGCGCCTTGACTTAGTAATCATAAGTCCTAGGTTCGAGTCCCGGTCGGGGTAAAAAATGATTCATGTTTTCACATATGTAATGTGCTTATTTGATAATTTCATAGCCCGAATGAGATTGGGAATTGAATTAAATGCTAAAATGAAGCCACGAGTGAGGTTGGGGAATCTGTAATATGAACATAGTGGCATTCAGTTAGAATGCGTTCATTCCTAAAGTATAGCAGATATAAGCTATAAGGTTGGGTTCCTTTTAACCTTCTGTGGTGTAGTGGTAGCGCCTTGACTTAGTAATCATAAGTCCTAGGTTCGAGTCCCAGTCGGGGTAAAAAATGATTCATGTTTTCACATATGTAATGTGCTTATTTGATAATTTCATAGCCCGAATGAGATTGGGAATTGAATTAAATGCTAAAATGAAGCCACGAGTGAGGTTGGGGAATCTGTAATATGAACATAGTGGCATTCAGTTAGAATGCGTTCATTCCTAAAGTATAGCAGATATAAGCTATAAGGTTGGGTTCCTTTTAACCTTCTGTGGTGTAGTGGTAGCGCCTTGACTTAGTAATCATAAGTCCTAGGTTCGAGTCCCGGTCGGGGTAAAAAATGATTCATATATATATATATATATATATATATATATATATATATATATATATATATATATATATATATATATATATATATATATATATATATATATATATATATATATACTGTATATTTATATATATATATATATATATATATATATATATATATATATATATATATATATATATATATATATATATATATATATATATATATATATATATATATATATATATATATATATATATATATATATATATATATATATATATATATATATATATATATATATATATATATATATATATATATATATATATATATATATATATATATATATATATATATATATATATATATATATATATATATATATATATATATATATATATATATATATATATATATATATATATATATATATATATATATATATATATATATTCTGCATCCTAAAATTCTCTCTCTCTCTCTCTCTCTCTCTCTCTCTCTCTCTGGGTGTGTCCCGCCATTTTTCGGAAGCGGACGACGACTGAGTAATCTCTACAGTTATTGCTGATTTCTGAGAGTTCTACAGCGCAGTTTGATTCCTCACCGTGGCGAGATTCATAGTAAGATACAGACATCATTTTAG
>JAXCGZ010003200.1:12500-20308 GCA_037179515.1 Halocaridina rubra | reverse complement strand
TATTATCGGGAGCTCGATGCGTACACGTCCTTCACAATCCATAGTTTTAAGGTTTCAAGTACCAATGTCAGGAAAACCAGCAGAATAGAAACATGAGTTCTACATGTTTTGATATTGCAGAAAGGTTTTCTATATAATTTAATTTCTATTTTTTTTTTTTTTTTTTTGCATTCTGCATGGATATAACTTCTTTTTCCACAAAAAATCCACACAATATTAAATTTCCACATAAATATCAACAAATTTTGTGTTCAGATTTTGAATCCACAAAGTGATACACAAAGGCTGATTTTATCCACAAATTTGTGGATATTATCCACAAAGTGGCAACACTGCCTCCTCTTCCTCTAGTAACGACCCCCTACATCACTCGCACATCCTCCTCCTCCTCCCCCTTCGAATTCAACGGGTTTTTGAAACATTCCCCCAACTTTTACCTCACTTGATTGGGAAAGTTTTCACCAAATTTCATTGAAGATGATAATAATAATAATAATAATAATAATAATAATAATAATAATAATAATAATAATCCATTTATCTATATATTCCCTCTAATCAAAGACGTGGCAGTCAAAGAAAAATACAATAATAATAATAATAATAATAATAATAATAATAATAATAATAATAATAATAATAATAATAATAATAAATTTATTTATCTTTATACAAGAGCCATAATCCCCCTTGGAAGGGAATGGCTAAATCAATAAAATATTTAATAATAAAAATAATAATAATAATAATAATAATAATAATAATAATAATAATAATAATAATAATAATAATAATAATAATAATAATAATAATAATAATAATAATAACCTTCCTTGTCAGGAATCAAACCTGAGAAATATAGACTAGAAGCACACAACTTAGTCTTGTGTAATAATAATAATAATAATAATAATAATAATAATAATAATAATAATAATAATAATTATAATAATAATAATAATAATAATAAAAATTATTATTTTTATTAGTTTCTATAATAATAATAATAATAATAATAATAATAATAATAATAATGATAATAAAAAAAAATTTTTATTAGTTTCTATAATAATAATGATAATAATAATAATAATAATAATAATAATAATAATAATAATAATAATAATAATAATAATAATAATAATAATAATAATATCGATTCCAATGGGTATGATTCTCCTCTGTTGAGTGAGGGAGAGGAGGGTTCCTAGGGTATATTAGCCTAACTTAACAGCTAAAGTATTTTAAAATCTACTGTACTGTACTTTGTAACTTAATGCCGCGGCGTCATTCTAAAAAAAAAAAATGTACAACCACACACACACACACATACCTTACTAATATATATATATATATATATATATATATATATATATATATATATATATATATATATATATATATATATATATATATATATATATATATATATATATATATATGACAGGAGTTATAGTATAAGGAAATACTGGTAAGAAATCCTTGTACTCTTTGGACAAGTTATGGAAAAAAAACAATTGTTTTTTAGTAGTCTATGTTATAAGAATGAAATCGACACTAAATATTTATAGGATAAGACATCAACTTACCTTGGAAAGGTGGTCGATTCAGAACACCAAACCTTTAATTTTACTTTAATGCACACGTAAATTAAAATCAATCGAGACAAGGTTACGTTTCAAAAGAGAGCAACTTTTTCAACATTGACGCAGGTTTGCCAGATGCTTTGATGGGAAAAATGACAGACATGCAATAAAAAAGGACATTTATCCTATAAAAAGGACAGATATATATATATATATATATATATATATATATATATATATATATATATATATATATATATATATATATATATATATATATATATATATATGTAATACTCACTTAAAAATCAAAGGGAAGCATTTCTTCGAAGAAAATAGCTTCGTTACCGTCTGGAGCAATGACTGGAGAGCTTGGACAAATGGAAGCTGAAAAGGATGGTTCTGGGTTGTCTGGTTGAGTAGTTTCTCACAATCTCTTTTGTACATCTCATTTGTGAACAGACTTAGCATGCGGACAGTTTTTGGCTGTCCTTTTTTTTCCTTGAGGAAAAAAGACTGGCGGGTCTCAAAAAGGACAGATTGTCCTTAAAAGGACAGATATGGCATCCTTGCATTGACGCCTCTTCAAATTCCTAATGACAAAATCTCCGACTTACAATCACGAGTTACTCCGACTATGTATTATGTATCCTTAATGTTTTATCACCAAATGTATTCAACACGGAAAAATGGCGATTTTTCTTTTTTTTAGCAAGAGGAACAAATTTGATAGCAGCGCTTTCACTTCATACGTTGGCGTTAACGGGAAGCCATGTTGGAATACACTCAGTAAGACTTCCATGAAAAATATTGATTAAAATATTAGCTTTTATTATTAATAACTCAGCGATATGTTAGGAAATTTGCTGAGGGTGTTCAGATCACTCAATAACGCATTTTAATGCATTTAAAAGAAGTAAAAACGCATGCTGTCACGTTTTCCCAGGTTCGCTTGATTGCCAGTGGTGTGAATTTGTCTTACAATTTCGTTTCCTGTAGTTTTATAGTGTATTTGAACCGATTGCGTGGATTTAAAGCACTAATATATTACATTCGTGATCCGTCGTGTACGACCTTCGTGTACGAACAAATTACTCCGGTAAGAGGACCTCTCTTCAGTTTCTGAATGGTCTGTCTCCATATTAGATGCTGTCTGTACTTTTCTCTTTAAAATCTGTCAACAGAAAAGCAAAAAGTCCATTTATTATAACACTGATAGGAACGATGTATTGAATGCAGCATCGATATTAGTACCTTTAGCAACATATACGTTTCTTCAGACAAAATATAAAATACGGCATACTTATAATGACCAAGATTCGTTTTATACATCCCACACATTGCCTACCCGTGGACTCTGTCTTACCACCACTTAGGTTAGGTTAGTTAAATTCAAAACACATCAAAACTTATCAGGAAATAAAATACTCCTAAAATTGAAAGTGTGTGTAAAATGAATCTTTACCAAGTTTCATATATATATATATATATATATATATATATATATATATATATATATATATATATATATATATATATATATATATATATATACACAGTAAACTCTCGCTATAACGCAATTCACCTTCCGCAAATTCAGTGCATCACGGATTTTTATGGCGAGCATACGTATTTTATATTGCAGATTTTCTGGGTACATGTGGGAATCCGAGATATGTAGAAATATTAAAATTTCCAGTATCTTCATTACTTTATTGATAAAAAAAAAGTATTTCCTGGCCTAAGAATAAAAAAACTAAAAAAATAGTAAAAAATATAAATTCAAACATGTAACTCACATTATTGCATCATATAAAATACGATACTGGTATCGGCGTCTGGAAAACGCAAAGGGTCGCACCTACGTGAGATAGTACGTATTAAAATGTCCAGTATTTTATTGATAAAAAAAAATATTTCCTAGCCTAAGAATAATAAAACAGTAAAAAATAGTAAAAAACATGAATTTCAACATGCAACTCACAGTGTTGCACCATATAAAATACGATACCGGTATCAGCGTCTTGGAAAACGCAAAGGGTTGCACATGTGAGATAGTACACAGGATGCTATTGGCTGATGGGTGGGAGACGACGATTCACAGAAATTTGTTCTGTATCCTGGGGTCTGATTGGCTTTTGGATTGAAGCTTGATTCTCCCAGCATCTTCCATTGTCTCGCCTCACCCATTCAGTTACTCACATGTGTGCCGTTCGCGTTGTGCCTCTTAATACGTTGTGCTTGTGTTTTTTGTGAAACTTTTGCTTGTGTATTTCAACCCCAGCAATGCTGCCCAAGTGTCATTCATCTTCTAAGGCTTCTGGTAGTGAGCCTAAGCGGCAAAGGAAGATGTTGAAACAAAAGAGAAAATGAAAACCACGTTTTGGAAGCAATTCCCCCATAGAGTCCGAATATCTTTTTTTTTTTTTTTCAGAAAGTGGGTTTTCAACTACGTATTCTTAATAAGTCTCAATATTCCGTCGCCTTTTTTCTAAGGATCTGGCGCTATATGTTGAAAAGAAAATATCTTTGGATACTTAGCATAATGATAATAGTACATCATCAATGAGGATGCTCTACCATGATGCTGAGTCTCCCGTTTTAATTTCTTCAACAACATAAGTCACCAGAATCCTCAGAGAAGTACCAGAGAATATTAAACCTCAAACATTCATTGTTGAAGACAAGCCCTTAGAAAAAGATATTCTGGACTCTGAAACTCTTTTAACAGCCTATTTGTTCCAAACAAAGTGTTTTCCGTTCTGTATGCTTAAAAGCTATGCAGATGTAGGGAAAGCCTTTGTAACTTCCTACACCAAAGCAGAAATTACTTCATAATGAAGATCACTTCTGGAGAGGAAACCTGTACCCATAATAATAATAATAACCATCAGCTCTAACTATGCACATTGAGCCAATTAAATTATCGAGCGCAATCACACTGACAAACAAACAAACAAACATTTATTTCCATTTTGTACAATGGTTATTCAACATTAATAGTAACTTATAAGTAGACATGTAATTAAACTAATAAATAAGAGGGTTAGACATATAGTTAAATTAAATGTAGCTTTCATAGAAAATAATAATCCTGTAATAAAAATGTTACCAATAATGTTAATAATAAAGTAGTAAGTATGCCACTAGATGCAGGATCGTTATTATCGGCATCATTTCCATATTTGTGTTCCTTACAATGAGAATAATTAGTTCTTAATGAGCAGCAACTATTTGTCCAAAAGAAAACTATATAGTTTGCCTTTGAAGCTGTGAAGGAGGATGCATTTTTAAGATGCTCTGGAATATTATTCCAGTGTTGGCCCTTTGATAGTGATCATCTTTGAACCTGCTTCTGTGTTTGTTCTGTGAATAAAGAGCTCACTGCTCTGTCTTGTGTTGGTTCCCCTTATATCCCTGACCGTTTTTAAATCAAATAGCCAGCTAGGATAATGATGGTCCGAAATTTTGAATACAAAAATATAAATAGCATAAGCGACCGTACTTTCTGCCCGCAGCCACCCAAGTTTATTGAAAGCTGGTGTGATGTGGTCACAGAGGAATACTACCCTCTCCTTCTCTTATATAAGGCATTCAAATGCTTGACTTGTTTGAAGGAAATACTTGGAAATAAAACGTTTTTTGTAGCCCACTTTATTTGCTTAGTAAAATGGTGGACCCTGCTTAATAGGCATCAAAAAAGCTTTTTTTTTCTCTTAAATGACCATAGAGTACTTAGTGAAATGTAATAAGTTTTATTCGGTGTCAGCAAATCAAAAGTGAAATTCACAAAAAATCTTTTATTTCTTTTTTTATTTTATTCCTGTGTGCGTGTGTGTGGAAAGATAGTTTGTATTCTGTATGAAAGATGATTCCCTTTCTAGTCATAGATGCTGTGTATAGAGAAAGCACTGAATTTATTTTTTCTTATTTGATGAAAGTATCTAAGAACGAAACACTATATTCTGAAGGTTTCCTGGTTGGATTCCCAACAAGGAAGGTAGAATAGGTAAAGATTTGGAAAATGCGCATTTACATAACATTTATTATTATTATTATTATTATTAGTAGTAGTAGTAGTAGTAGTAATAGTAGTCTTTCATACTTATATGTAGTGGGGGGTTTTTAGGTAAATTTTTACATACTTATACCAATACCACAGTCAGTTCTGTATAATAATTTGGGTCTGGATTGTCCAGGTTAATTATATACATGACGGTTGGTAAAGAATGTCTGTTCATTTTCTTTTTAGCAAAGGATAATTTTTTCAATTTACCCAGAACAATTAGCCATATTTTGGTGGAGATGGCCCTATTTATCTCATTGCGTATTAAAATTCATTATTTTTTTTATTGCAAACATAAGAGGTAGGGTTGTAAGGCATACACATACCACGAATACCAAGACAAATTGACTCGTATTTTAGTATAGTATATACAGACGATGATTTTAAATGTACAGATTTAACAACTGTGAATGACTCAAAACGTCAGAGGAACAGTTTTGTCATGACTTGTAATAAGAGTCACCCATAATAAAAGTAGAATTTCCAACATAAGGAAGTTACATTGCAAAAACTTCTCGCTCAAGCAATAAATTTACTGGGTATTTACTTCAGTGTACTTGGCTCTATGCTACCCTCTATACTGATGGGTTCATTACTTTGCTCTAATCCTATGAGACTAAGAAACATACTTTTCAACTTCTTTTACATCCATCGTTTTCAATTCAACTACACCTAGTTCTCAGAATAACGCCTAGATAGGTTCTCAGAAGTGTCGAGTAAATGGAAAATCGGGTGAAAAACGAGTCATTTTCCATAGGAAACAATGATAAAGGGCATAGATACGTTCCAAACCTTACATAGACACACCATGCCAAGATATAAGATAAGTAAAAACCATATTTTATTACTACATAGCAAAGCAGAAAGCCCTGTATCTATTTTTAAGAGTATACCAAAGATATTCATATTCACTTTACAGCTAGAATTTAACATACATTACTGTACTGTACTCTATTATGCAGTGGGCAACAGTCAAACAGTACACTGGGACATGCATGGTTGCCGTGAGCAAGTAACTTATGAGGTAGAAGAGGAGGAGGACTCAGGAGAACGAATCTCTATCTGCAAATGTAAACAAAGATAAAATAAAAATTATAGATAACCAAAGCAAAACTTAAAAACGAAAAAAAAAATTAATTATGCAATGTCTAAATCTACCATATGACAGATTAAAAAACTTAATCTACATTCTCTAGAGAGGTGCAGAATTAAGGGGGGATATGATTGAGGTGCATAAATGGTTTAAAGGGATTAACAAGGGTGATATTAATAAAGTCTTAAAAATTCATGATCAACCAGAACTCGTAATGGGTAAGGGATTTAAACTTCATAAATTTAGGTTCAGGGAGGAAATTGGTGAAAATTGGCTTGGTAATGCCGTTGAGTAGCTGATGCATGGAACAGGATTCCTAGTAGGGTAATAAATGCCAATATATATATATATATATATATATATATATATATATATATTATATATATATATATATATATATATATATATATATATATATATATATATATATATATATATATATATATATATATATATATATATATATATATATATATATATATATATATATAGTATAGCAAGACGCTTAACATTCATCATTTCCTCCTGTAAATCGAAGTTCTTCGCTAGGCTTCAATGTGTATAAAATAGTTCATCGTGTCATGTCGTTGTCATATGCTGAGCTTTTATGATCTTTCATATACAAAATTTCTATACCACCACTAGGGCTATTTTCTTGGCCAGAATTTCACGAATGGCTGCCAGGAAGTATTCGTTTAGTTCAATGCAATTTCTTTTTTTCATATAAATATACAGAGTAATAAAGAGTTCACATTGTGTGAGTCAGCAAATAGACTACTGTATATACATTAAGTGAGGAATACTAAGCATTATAAATGATTCACAAAGAAAAAATCCGAGTAGACTTTAGAGATAAGTGAATAATATCACAAACAATTATTAAAACACATATTGTCCTCTGTGTAAACTCTACCTCAAACAAGGCTCAATCCAATTTTCTTCAACTGATGACATCAGCTATTTCGCCACACGGAAGTATTTTTATATTCTAGGTCTATTTTCATCCTCCGTGTACAATAATTGATATAGGCATCAACAATAATAATAATTATGATAATAACAA